>CM065471.1:38542218-38817105 GCA_032872505.1 Leptopilina syphax
ATTTTGTAACATTAATTAATTCTAGTTCTAGTTCTAGATTAATTTTATGGAATTTAATTCTTGTTCCAATTTCAGTTCTAGTTCTAGAAATTCTAATTTCATTTAGGATTTTTAAAGTAATTGCTAATTTTACTTCTAGCTCCACGAATTGCAGTTCTAGTTCTAATAGTTTTGTTTTTAGCCCTAATTAATTCGAGTTCTAACTCAAGATTATTATTGTTGGAATTTTTAATTCTAGTTCCAATTTTAGTTCTAGTTCTATAAATGCTAGGAATTCTAGTTCTATTAATTTTATTTTTAGTTTCATCATGTCTAATTCTGGAACTAGTTCTGAAAATTAATGTTTCAGTTCACAGCACTTAAATTCTAGTTCTACCCTTAATATTACCTACAGTTCTAGGAATCATAGTTCTAATTCTAATTCCAGTTTCTAATTTTAGATCTAATTCTACTTCCAGGAATCGCAGTTCAAATACGAATTATTTTTATAGTTCCAGTTCTACTTTTCGTCCTACGAAAACGAATTCTTGCTTCAGTTTTATTTCTAGTTCTATGAATTTAAGTTCTGATTCCAGAAATTTTAATTTCTCTAAGGATTTTTAAATCAATTGCCAATTGATAATTAATTATAATAGATATAATTATTATTAGAATTCTAGTTCTAGCTCTAGATTTTATTGTAGGAATTTTAATCCTAGTTCTATTTCAGTTCTACTTCCACGAATAACAGCTCTAATTCGAATTCTAGTTTTAGTTTCAGTTCTAATTTTCATTTTACGAGTTTAAATTCTTGTTCCAGTTTCAGTTCTAGTTCTATGAATTCAAATTCTAGTTTTTAGTTTCAGTTCTAATTTTCGTTTTACGAGTTCCAATTCTTGTTCCAGTTTTAGTTCTAGTTCTATGAATTTCAGTTCTTATTACAGAATTTCTAATTTCTCTTAGGAATTCTAAATCAATTGCCAATTGTATTTCTACTTCTTGTATAAATTGCAGTTGTAGTTCTAGTAATTTTAATTTTACCTATAATTATTTCTAGTTCTAGTTCTAGATTCGATTGTAATTGATTGAATTCCAGTTTTAGTTCCAGTTCTAATTTTCTTTCTACGAATTCTAGTTCTTGTTCCAGTTTCAGTTCTAGTTCTACGAATTTCAGTTCTAATTCCAGAAATTTTAATTTCTCTAAGGAATTCTAAATCAATTGCCAGTTGAACTTCTAGCTTAATAAATTGCAGTTCTAGTTCTTGTAATTTTAATTTTACCTATAATTAGTTCTAGTTCTAGTTCTAGATTTTATTCTCGGAATTTTAATTCTAGTTCTATTTCAGTTCTACTGCTAGAAATATCAGTTATAATTATAATTATAGTTTTGGTTCCAGTTCTAGTTTTTTATCTACTAATTCTAATTATTGTTCCAGTTTCAGTTCTAGTTCTATGAATTTCAGTTTTAATTACAGAAATTCCAATTTCTCTTAGGAATTCTAAATCAATTGCCAATTGTATTTCTAGTTCTTGTATGAATTGCAGTTCTAGTTCTTGTCATTTTAATTTTACCTATAATTAGTTCTAGTTCTAGTTCTAGATTTTATTCTCGGAATTTTAATTCTAGTTCTATTTCAGTTCTACTGCTAGAAATATCAGTTATAATTATAATTATAGTTTTAGTTCCAGTTCTAGTTTTTTATCTACTACTTCTAATTCTTGTTCCAGTTTCAGTTCTAGTTCTATGAATTTCAGTTTTAATTACAGAAATTCCAATTTCTCTTAGGAATTCTAAATCGATTGCCAATTGTATTTCTAGTTCTTGTATGAATTGCAGTTGTAGTTCCAGTAATTTTAATTCTACCTATAATTAATTCTAGTTCCAGTTCTAGATTCGATTGTAGGAATTTTAATTCTAGTCCTATTTCAGTTCTACTTCCAGGAATCACAGTTCTAATTTGAATTCTAGTTTTAGTTCCAGTTCTAATTTTTGTTTTACGAATTCCAATTCTTGTTTGAGTTTTAGTTCTAGTTCTACGAATTCAAGTTATAATTCTAGAAATTCTAATTTATTTTAGGAATTTTTATTCTAATTTTACTTTTATTTTTACTTCCTGAAATTTTAATTCAATCGACAATTGTAGTTCTAGTTCTACGAATTCCAGTTCTAGTTCAAATAATTTTAATTGTAATATTAATTCTAGTTCTAGGTCTAAATTAATTTAATGAATTTTAATTCTTGTTCCAATTTCATTTCTAGTTCTACGAAATGTTCCAGTTCTGGAAATGACAGTTCTAATTCGAATTCTAGTTTTAGTTTTACTTCCAGTTTTAGTTCTAGGAATTTTTAGAAATTCTATTTGTAGTTCTACAATTAATGTTTCTAATTCTAATTTCAGTTACAGTTCTACTTAAGGTTCAGGGTATTCCAATTTTAGTTCTAGTTCTAGTTCAAAGTATTCTAATTGCACTTCTATTTTTACTACTAGTTCATAAAATTCTAATTCTACTTTCAGGTCTAAAATTAGTTTTACGAGTTTTAATTCCAGTTCTAATTCTATGAATTCCAGTTTAGAATTATTTAATCTTGTCGATTGAACAAAAATAATAGGCAATTTTTTTATGTCGATTATAAAAAAAAGGTCTTGATGCATAAAGAGGTTCCTTAAAGACGCTTGGCATTATGCCGACAGCTAATTTGTTGGCGCCAGAATGCTGCTTTGTGCAAACATTTGTTTTTCGTCAGTCACACACAACTGTCTTTGGCTTCTGTAATTTAAGATGTCCCACGAAAATTAAATGCACAGAAATAATATCAAGTTCCTATATAAAAATTGCTAGCATTGAACTATTTTAATCGAGTTTCTTACACAAAAAATTGGTAAATAAATTAATAAACAAATAAATAAACAAATAAGCAAATAAACAAATAAAGAAATAAATAAGTAATTAAATGAATAAATAAAATAATACATAAATAGCTTAATCAATTAATTTAGGTATAATTAAATTAATTGATTAATTAAAAAATTAATTTAATTATACCTAAATTAATTATTAAAATTAAAATAAATTAATTAATAAATTCATAAACAAAAATTTAAGTAATTATTAAAAAAGCTGAAAAAAGAATATCACAGAAAAAAAATAATATTGAAATTTGTCATTTTCGATTTGAAACAAGAAGTGAAAGGGAAATTGTAAATTGTTACTGGAAGTTGAAATTGCATCGTTTTAGCATTAGAATTAAAACGTCAACAGGTAACAAAGACGACCCTTGATCCGTAAATGGCATTAATAAACGATAATGGGTTGTCATGGGCGTCAAGAATTAAACAAGTTCTTCTTTCTCGTGAGTTATGTTAACGACCCTGAAGGCATATCACGACCATTACTGATTTTATATTCCCCTCCCCATCCCCCCATTTTTCTTTAATTGACGCTTAATTTCTTTCTCCACTCGCAATTTTCTTGCATAAGAATAATGCTGATTAATAACAAAAATTTATTGTAACTATATCTTGTTATATAAATTTAATTCCTAAGATATTCGAAAAATTTTTGAAACATTGAATAAAAATATTTTTTTTATAATTTTTATCAAATATATTATTATTAAATTATTATTATTATTATTATTATTATTATTACTATTATTATCATAATAATTAATATTTTAATAGTTTATAATACTTTTCTTTGATTAAAACAAAACTCAGGTCAAATTTCTAAATTTTTTCGAATTTTGGAAAGGAAGAAGGTTTTTTAATTTGAATCGTTGTGGTGGCCGCGTGGTAAGAGTTCTCAATTTTATGTAAAAGTTCATAGTGTTCGATTCCCATCGGGGGTGTTAATTTTTTTTTTTTTTTTAGAGAATCGTAACGAAAATCTAAGAAACTTGTAGGGGTAAAAATAGTATTAAAAAATAATAAATAAATAATAAAAAGGAGAAATGAATAATTAATGATTAATAAATAATAATAAAAATAATAAAAATAATAAAAGTAATAAATAATAAAAAGGAGTAATGAATAATTAATGATTATTAAACAATAAATAAAATAATAAAAATAATAAAACTAATAAATAATAAAAACAATAATAAAAATAATAAAATTAATAAATAATAAAAACAATAATAAAAATAATAAAAATAAAAAAAAATAATAAAAAATAAATAAAAAATAAGTAATAAACAATAAAGAATAAAAGATAAGAAGTAATTAATAATAAAAGATAATAAATAACAAAAACTAAAAACTAATAATAAGTAAATAATAAAAACTAAGAAATAAAAAGTAGGATAAATAATAAATGTTGAATAATAAATAAAATCAAAAAGCAATAAAATTTTTTAAAAAATTGTCATTTAAAGGAAAATAGATTTATTTGTCGCATCAAGCAATTGCCCACCCGGCTAGTATTATTTTTTTTATGACCAAATTTTTTTTTTTTTTTTTGACGTGCCGAAGACAAATTTAAAGGGTAACTAAAAACGTGGCGAATGTTGACGGTTTACGGAGCAAAGAACACCTTATGTCAGAGACCGAATAAATATATAGAAGAAACCAACAAATTAGAGTCTGTGCAACGCGTCGCTTCGGTCGACCACTGTGATTGATGGAAGAGGTACCCTCTTCTTCTTGCCTTTCTGACTTTTATTATATTCATTTCAGCTCTTTGCTTTACGAGAGCTTCTTTATACTTTCTTCCATCTCTCCCTCCCCCTTCTCTCACTTTTACATCAATTCTCTCAGTTGTAAAAATTTTAGTTTGTGACATCCATTAAAAAAAAAATTAGTACAAAATATTGTAAAATATTAATAGTAATAGAATTCAAAAAAAAAATTAATTAGCGACTAAATTTGTTCTTGCCATAGTTAGGAAACAGTGGCTGAGGAAAAAAATATTAAGGAACCTGAAAATTTATATATTTTGAGTTTTGACTGTGGTCATTGAACTGGTAGATATTTTCAAAATGGTCAAAAATATAGAAATTTTGTGTGATTTAAATATTTTTTTGTCATTGAACATAGTTCGCTAGTTTATACCATAGTAAAAATAATAATAATAATAAAAAAAAATTTTTTTAATTTAAAAAAAATTTTTTAAAATAATTAAAATTAAAAAAAAATAATAAAAAATTAATTTTTTAAACATTAGTAAATTTTTAATTTTATTACAATTATTTATAAATTTTATAATACAAAACAATCAAAAATATTCTCTCCTCTCGCATTCTATTCCCATTCTCAATGCTATTTTTTTAAAGTCGATTTTTCGATAATTACAAAATTCAAAATGGCGGAACCAATATGGCCGTCTTTTTTCTTAGAAATAAACGATTTCGCTTGAAAATTATACCATTGTAATAATTTTTATCATCAGTGAATCAAATTCGATATTTTAAATAAAAAAAACTAGAAAAAATTGATCAAATTTACAAAAATTGTTTTTTTTTAATTCTAACATTTAAGATCGAAAACTATATAGGTACATACGTATTTTATAGAAATTGAGAATTTTAATAATTGTATTCATTGTAAATATTTCGTACGCAGTTGTTCGCTTCCCGTTGAATGTTAAAAGTGGCTTCAACGTGTAAAGAACGTACGGCTTTATCACTGCAGGAAGTGACAACAGTCTTTGCTTTCTTCATTGCAGAGGTTCCTGTATTTTTTATATTTTCCACGTCAGCTTGCATTTTTCTTAAGGTTCTACGAACCTCTTCAATTTTTTCCTTCAAACAATCGCCCGACTCCGTCAAATGTTTTGTACAGCCAATAAATATTGTATCCAGATCTTCGGAAATATTTTTACCATTCTAAAAATTAAGTAAAATTTTTTTTTTCTCTTCAGTTATTTATTTAATTTTTTAATTAAATTATTATTTTTTTCAATGTATTTGTAATATTTTATTTATTTATTTACTTTTTTTTCTTCTCTTTTATTTTTCTTTTATTTTTAAAAATTTTTTTTATATTTTTTTATTTTTTTTATATATTTTTTTTTTTTTTTAAATTTGTTTTTATTTGTTTTTAACTTTTTTTTATTTTATTTTTTTCTCTATTTAATAATAGGGTATTTAATTAGTACACGATTTCTATTTACCTGAATAGCAGTTTTGATTATTTTCAAAGCAGGCTCAGTGTAAAATGAGAATGAATGGTAGCATTCGTCGAGTTTGTTATTAGTTTGTTTATTCAGATTCTTTAAACTGACTTTACAAGCTTCATAACAAGACTGAGCGTTCTTGCCCGTTGAGCCAACTGCAGTCACTGCATTCTAATTGCATAAAATTATAGAATAAAGAAAATAATTAATTTCTTTTTAATTTTTTTTTTTAAAGAAGTTATGTACTGAATGATTAGAAAGTTGTCAATCAATAATCGATGCTGCGTTTTATATACCCGCATGAACGGAATACAAAATACGACACAGAAAATGCATTCAGAAAAATTAATTTACTATTAGAAATTAAAATTATAAATTAAAGAAAATTTCTAATTTAGTAAATAATAATTAATAATAATAATAATAATAATAATTAATAATAATAATAAAAATTGTAATAATAATAATAATAATAATAATAATAAATATGTTAATAATAATAATAATAATAATAATAATAATAATAATAATAATAATAATAATAATAATAATAATAATATAGTAATAATTACCACAAGTGGATTTTTTAAATAAAATTACTTTACCATTATACTATTCGAGACATAATTCAAATCGTTATTTATTTTCCTCAAATTATCCGTATGAACAATTTGCAAATAATTCTTCACGTCTGTTTGAAAATTATTCTGATATTTACTGAGTTCATCGACAGTGGATCCAACAATTAATTTCAGTTCATTTATTATTTCGGTATGATCGTCAATACTGTTTGCTAAAGAGATCTGCAAAATTCTTTTTGTTGATTATAAACATAATTTTGATTTCTGCAAAAATTCAAAAACTTACGTGAAACACACAAGAAGTGAGGAAAAGAAAATAAATTTCGTTTCTCATTGTAACTCACAAAGTTATTGACAGTTGAAAAGAATAATAGTAACTGGTATCTTATTTGCGCCGACAGTGGTATTTAATTCGTTTTGATAGTGGGGAAACAAGTGGGGCAATGATGCCACCATTTTTTTTTTATTTACACACATCTTGTCTTAATTATGTGGGTAGCAATAAAGTATGTCCCTCAAAAATGTAACTACCAATCACTTTTCACTTTTTATTCTACAAAGAATATAGAAGAGCAAGAGTGTTGAACTCAATATATCGCTATGTCTCCAGATTAGATAATAGTCGAGAAATCTTACACAAATTCTACTACAAGATAAAATATTGCAAAAATTTTTTTTTATTAGAGACAAATATAAGTAATGAGGGTAAGAGAAAAGATAATTGATTCGTAGTGATCGTTAACTTAAATTTTTTAATTAGATGATAATTAAATTAGAGTTTAAGAATTAGGAGAGGCGAAGGGATATAGAAGAAGAATGATGATAATGTTGATGATAATATTAGAATAATTATCATAATCGGAAAATTAATACAGGATTTAGAGGATTCAGGGAAAAGTCAAGATTTTTACTAAAAGTACCGAGAAAAATTTAATTTTAAGAATTTATAAGAATATTTTGAATTTTAATATTTTAATATTTTATGACCAATAATTTTTTGTAAACAGAAGATAAAATTCACTTTAAAAATAATTTTCCATCATCTGCTGATTATCGGCTGTGGTTACTTTTTATGAATTATGAATTAAATAAATTTTGATGACCCGGATAGTAATTGGAATTGTTTCTAGCAATAGTTTGGGACTAGTAAAAAATTATATGACCAGCAATTGTTTGTAAACCGAAGATAAAATTCACTTTAAAAATAATTTTTCATCTTCTGCTGATTATCGGCTGTGGTTACATTTTATAAATTGTGAATTAAATTAATTTTGATGACCCGGATAGTAATTGGAATTGTTTTAGCAAAAGTTTGGGACCAGTAGAAAATTTTATGACCAACAATTGTTTGAAAACCGAACATGAAATTCACTTTAAAAATAATTTTCCACCTTCTGCTGATTATCGGCTGTGGTTACTTTTTATAAATTATGAATTAAATTAATTTTGATGACCCAGATAGTAATTGGAATTGTTCTAGCATTAGTTTGGGACAAGTAGAAAATTTTATGACCAATAATTGTTTGTAAACAGAAGATAAAATTCACTTTAAAAATAATTTGTCATCTTCTGCTGATCTTCGGTTGTGGTTACTTTTTATAAATTCTGAATTAAATTAATTTTGATGACCCAGATAGTAATTGGAATTGTTCTAGCATTAGTTTGGGACCAGTAGAAAATTTTATGACCAATAATTGTTTGTAAACAGAAGATAAAATTCACTTTAAAAATAATTTGTCATCTTCTGCTGATCTTCGGCTGTGGTTACTTTTTATAAATTGTGAATTAAATTAATTTTGATGACCCGGATAGTAATTGGAATTGTTCTAGTAAAAGTTTGGGACAAGTAGAAAATTTTATGACCAATAATTGTTTGTAAGCCGATGATAAAATTCACTTTAAAAATAATTTGTCATCTTCTGCTGATCTTCGGTTGTGGTTACTTTTTATGAATTGTGAATTAAATTAATTTTGATGACCCAGATAGTAATTGAAATTGTTTCTAGCAATAGTTTGGGACCAGTAAAAATTTTATAATCAACAGTTGTTTATAAACGCAAGATAAAATTCACTTTAAAAAAATTTTTCCATCTTCTGCTAATTATCGGCTGTGGTTACTTTTTGTGAATTGTGAATTAAATTAATTTTGATGACCTAGATAGTAATTGAAATTGTTTCTAGCAATAGTTTGGGACTAGTAAAAATTTTATAATCAACAGTTGTTTATAAACGCAAGATAAAATTCACTTTAAAAAAATTTTTCCATCTTTTGCTAATTATCGGCTGTGGTTACTTTTTATGAATTGTGAATTAAATTAATTTTGATGACCCGAATAGAAATTGGAATTGTTTCTAGCAATAGTTTGGGACAAGTAAAAAATTTTGTGACCAACAGTTGTTTATGAAGATAAAATTCACTTTAAATATAATTTTTCATCTTCTGCTGATTATCGGCTGTGGTTACTTTTAACAAATTATGATTTTAATTATTTTTGATGACCCAGACAGTAATTAGAATTGTTCTAGCAATAGTTTGGGACCAGTAAAAAATTTTATGATCAACAGTTGTTTATAAACGGAAGATAAAATTCACTTTAAAAATAATTTGTCATCTTCTGCTGATTATCGGCTGTGGTTTACAGACTAAGATTTGTGATTTTTTTAATCAAGTTTCTTACTTTTGACGCTGTTTCTTAACCTTAAAATTTGTTAACCTTATTTTTGTATAATTTTCCTGTATTTTGCATTTATGAATCTTTTATTTCGTTCAAAAGCCATTCAATTTCGTTAATTCCTTAAAGTGATACTAGGTTTTGAACACATTTTTAGAAAAAGGTACACTGTGGTAGGTCCAACAAACAATCGAGGAAAAAATAAATAACGCAATTAAGCAACTGCAATGGCAAGAGATATAGATGATGAGTAATCGAGACCACTGATGCCAAACAATATAGGTTTATTCCGATAATTCTTAATACCGATCAATTGTTTATTGACCGTAAATAATTTGTTGGTAATTCCGTCGGTTGTTAACTTTTTCTGCAGCCCAACGTCCTGCCTGGTAAGATAGTAATCTAAAGATTACTATTACCTATCAATCTATCATGCTCCTATTTTCTTTTGCTCCTAAGTGTCTAGAGAATTAATTGCTACTCAGTTCTAATTGCAGCAAATCTTGTTAGTTGGTTAATAACACATCTAGCTAATAGTAATTGTTTCTTTGCTTTCAGTAATGTTTTTGATAAAAAGCAATTTGCTATAATTAGGGTTACAGTAAACAATTAATGTTTAATGATCTGACGAATTAATTATCATAACACAGGTCTTATTAAATTCTACCTTAAAATGATAAGACTTGGACCCATTACAAACAGAACTAACATCCTCAAAGATAAATTTTTATCGAAGCTTTTAAGTCTAGTGTGAATGTATATTTGCAGGTCATCAACATGAAGCAATTGCTTGGAATGCTTTGTATTAAATAAATAAATAAAAATTAAAAAGTGAATATCCAAAGTTAAAAAATATGAACGAAACAATCCTGCAAAAGTAGAAAGACTGTCGGAAAAGATCGAAAGACGAGGAGTGAGTCGTTTCCTCGGAAGTAACCTTCAAAAGGTGGTAATCTTCTCCGGCAATGTTGGTTGCATCTGACAGATGAATGGTGCCAGTTGGGATATACGCCGAGTATAAGGATCAATGTCCACATTGGAATTCTTCTTCAGGAGCTATTGCGGAATATAGAGTTTCCGACGTGGTAGGCGGGCTTATAGTCCATTTATAATCAGTACAAGGCTCCTGCGTCCGTTTACTTCTCCTTTTTATTGTCCTGACAAAACTTGCAATCGTAATCGCGATAACGATCATTCAGATGGATGATTTTTTCTTTATCGACTTATGTGCGAATTGTGAATAGCATTTTTTTTTTAAATTCTCCTTTGTCTTTCTTTCTGGACAATGATGTGCATTTTTTAAAAAGAGAAAAATATGTGGGTGAATGTAAGAAAGAGGCGTTATTCATTTCGATGAATATTGTAAAAAAAGTACACAGAAAAGTAATAAATTAGCAATTTGACCCGATTTAGGAAAAAAGAGGTCTGCTACTCTTTTTCCCTTTACGAATTAAAATGTTCCATAGGAAACTTTTAAGAGAAGGAAGAATACTGTTCGATCAAGGGCGATGCCAAATTGCGATACGATTCATATACCGCGTGTGTTTAAACGGTACATTAATTTTGAAACGAAGCGTATCATTTTGTAATTAAGTCATTAATTCTTGATGTCTCATGTTTGATCAGACAAATGTCGATGATAATTTTCAGCACCGCTTTTGTTGTGACAAAATTAGTAAATTGAAGAATTGATTATTCAAAGTTTGTCAAACCGTTTAAGAAATTAGAAATACTTTTTAAGAAAAAAAGCAGAAGAGAAAAAGAGAAAATTAATACGTAAAATTTAGTTATTCGGAAGCTCTCTCAACTATCGTTCCTTAGGACGTGCGAATTAATTCCAACCCCACTTGATGTAAGACCGCCTGGTAATTAACTGAAAACGGGATTCTAATTGAAGGAAGATAGATACTTGCTCGACAAGGATCTAATTAGTTGACTAGGGTCAATTAAACGATCGTGCTTTTCACTTAATTTAGAATAACTGCTTTAGATAAATTATAAGTACAAGGAGGATGCGGGAATTAATTACAATATCACTGATCCTATTTTTACTTTCACCACAATATTTGTCGATATCGATTTTTTTAGAACGTGACACTGCCTTCAAATCAATTAATATTTCTCCAGATTCCTAATCACCCCAAAAACCCCAGATATCGAATTTCGTAAAAATCTGACTAGTGTTCTTGAAATCTGCCATTTTGAATTTTGAAAATCTAACATCGGGTTCGTAATCAGACCCCAAACCCCCCGAGGAAGAAGTATCGGTAAATTTTGAATCTTGTGGTTTTTTTTGTTATCTAATCCGTAATTCAAGCTTTACGTTACATTAAAGTAATTTAATTCTGCAAAATTAAGAGGTAGTTGAAAAGAATTTTTTTTTGTTTCGCAATTATCCGTATACCTTTGGGGGTAAAGCATCAAATGTTAGATATTTCAACGTGAACATTCAAAGCGAGATTGGTTCGGACATAAATATAATACAAACTAAGAAAACTGCAAAACTTGAAGTATAATCAAGTTTAACGAACATCTACTGGTTATATAGTCGAGCGAAACCGCTGCATAACCCGAGGTTAGCCAAGGTTAGTTCTCGATTGGTGTGCGCTTGGTTAGTTACAAGTCTTTCACTCTCTCAATGTGTATGTGTGTTGGTGTATTTTCAGGATGCATCTCTCGTGAGCCTTGAATGTCAAAACGATGTAAGTTGACTTTTAACCGAAGATAAGTGAAGTCTTATCGAGTTTGTAACGCCTTTGGTGCCGCTGCTGTTGCTTCCATCAGGGTAATGAAAAAACATCCTTTTTCCTTAATCTTTTTTACCCTCGTTAAATTATAGTTTCTGAATGGAATCGTGCCTTCTTGAAATCGAAAGATTTATCACGTACTAATGGATTAAAAACGGATGAGGGTTAGAATTATTTTTCTATTTCTTATTACCAAGGGAATAAGATTTCTTTGCTAGTAATTTTCTGCAGCTTATTGATAATTTATAAAGATAAATATATTTTTCTTCAGGACTTGGATTTCCGCTGTCCAATAAACCATTTCTGGGTATGTCTGAATTTCTGAAAGCATCTAATTGACCAAAGCATGATTTTAAGTTTAGGAAAATGACGTATGCGTTGCAGTCTCTTAGTCTATAAACCCCCTCACAATGTCTTGACTTTGTGAATTAGTTAATCATCTATTTGTACAATTATTTCAGGTGGAATCGCTAAGTGATACCTTTTATCATAAATCAACTGCTGCTAAAATATTTAGCTCAAGCAAAACCACAGAATCAAGTACGAACAATATTGTATGTTGAACATTCGAACACATAAATTGGAATATAAATTATTTTGATAAGATTTGCAAGTGTCGGGATATATGTAAATATAGTGCTTCCCTATTTCTCCTCATCGTATATTATCGTCGCAGCAAAAGAGCATTACCTGTCGCTTATTTCCACGAAACATAAACTCCACCCAGTGAATACCGGATTTACTCATTTAATGTCGAACATAAATGACGAACGACGTCTCGCTGAACGTGACTATGAAAATTTATTGCCCCCTTTTACTCGCAAGAGAGGATGCAAGAAAAACTTTTGAAATATTAGAAATACTAGTGAGAGAGGACCGAATGCTGGCTGATTTCGCAAATCTCTATTGTATGTAGATTTCTACTTACAAATTGACCTCGAATTCTGTTTACTTTATGTGTTTATAAAAACAATTCTATTGTGGAAAAATAGACATGAAATTATTTTTTATTCGTGAAACTTTCAACAATATCACACGTAAGGAGAAAAATAGTTTACCATTTTAAATGTTACATTTTTTATGTCTCAGAAAGAAACTAAACCTGATTTATTCACAGAGGGAAAGGCTCTGCTAGTAGGGGACAGGTTTTAAGGAAGAGTAACTGTTAAATTGAAATTAAATTATTAAAGTTTTTATTTGAATCCTTTACAATTAGAATCAGAGAGAAAGAGTAGATCCAGATGTCTTCAGGAACACTGAGACAAAATTAGAAATTTGTGGAATCAATTTTAAATGGAGTTGACAAAATGACGTTGTCTAGCGGAAACAGAGAATGCAGTAGATTTCCCTCGAATTGTTTTCGGGACAGCCAAAGTGAAAGATCCGGAGTTCAGGTGTCGATGTAAATTAGATAAAACACCCCTCAGCCTAGGAGGGACCGAATTAATGATTTGACGTTGATGTCGAGGTAATGCAGTCCTTAGAAAAATAGAAATGTGCTTCGTAGTAGAAATTATCTCCTTGAATGAATTTGACTAGGACGAGACTCGAAGAGTGCACTTGGTACTTGAAGAGACTTTCTGGACTGGAGTCGAAGAACAAATTTGATGACAGTACACAACTAGTTAACTTGGTGGCGATTCCTGGACTGTCGAATTGGGCAAGGGTAGCACCTTCTTAAGTTCCTTTTGCAAGGGATAATATGTCATACCACCCATTTTTACTTCTTTTGGTGTCAAGAAGTTTTTATTAATTTAATTTTTAATTCCTGTATCGGACATGTGAGTACCCAATAGATAAGTGACAAAATACAGATGACCATATTTGGTATCTGCTATCCAGGTGGATATTGGTTCATCCTTTATGATTTATAGTCACACAATGACGGATGTTTCACTCACGCGAATGAATTGAACGAATATTTAATATTGCCACGACATTATTTCATTCATTATTCGATTACTGTAGACGCTTCTCGATTTTTAAAGAATATGATTGTGAAACTGTTTTTAATAGAGAAATGAAAAGGGACAATAAGGTAACATGATCATCTAACACTTTAGATGATCTTTCAAGGTTTGGATTTCTTAAAGAATACATCACATGTCAAGCATATGTGCATCTCAGGTGTGGGAACTTTTTTTTCGAATGAGTTATATAAAGACATTTAAGATTATTCAAACATCAAACATGATAATGAGCTTTTCCATTACGAGAGTATGTGTATGCAAAAAAAAGTAATGTTCGTCAGTTGAGAAACTCTCGGTGGTAAAGAAATCTAATGACTTTAAAGAGCGATGAGACTTGAGTGAATTTCTAGTTTGCTATTTACATAATAAGCGAGAGACGGACATCCGTTCAATGAATGGAAAATTGCTTTTTGACCATATTGACAGCATTGATTGTAATTGATATGTTACCGGCAAAGTATGTAATCAGGCATTTTATAAAATACCTAGGCAGTATATAAAATGCCCATCCATTTCAGGCAATGTGTATAATAAAATGATTTTCTATACATTGCCTAGTCATTTTATAAAATGCCTACTAGACCTTAGGCAAAGTGTAAAATTAGTTTTATTTCAATTATAATCACATACATATACTTGTTTTATTTATTACAGCATGGCATACTTGAATGACATTTCGACTGGCACTGGACTTTATTTTTGACACATAAACATTTATTACTTTGACATTTCTTTTTACAGGAACATTTGACGAAACCTTGACCTGTTCCCAAAGATTGTTTACTTGCTACTGTTCTAAGTGACACCTCTTTTGCTGTTTCTATATCTGCAATATTCAAAATTTTTGTTCTGCAGGGAGAAAACTGCGACCTGAAATGAAATAAAAATTTTATAACTCATGTGAAATAATTTTTAACAGAATAGTAGAATTTTACTTATTTTATTAATGCAATTCAATTTACCTGCTATACAATTGTTTTAATATGCCATTCTTCGTTGCCAAACGATAAAAGCCGTCACCCGTAACTTCCATGACCAAAGCTAATATATTTCGAGCATCTCCACGACCTTTATCAACGTCGGGAATTGGAACTCGAACAGTTGATCCTTTTTCAACTGGAGGGAATTGTTTATTTGACAAATTTTTCATTTTTTCTGCCTGCTGGCTGAGGTTTTCTACGCATTTTTCACGTTGAATCACCGCATTTTTTGTCCTATCACACAATACGCATAAAACACTTGCTCCATATCCTTCAACACCATCATTGCTTACACCACAAATTACATGAACATAGCAGTTGCATTCCAAACATCTGTGTGCTCCACCAGTGTCTTTTGAGCATACTACACATTTCATTTCAGGCAAAATGTATTTATCGCTGGTATTTTCGTTGCAGGAATTGATTTTTTCAATTTGATCCGTATTGTGATTAACTCCAGTAGATACCGATTCGTTACAGGAATTGACGTTTGTAATCTGATCTGTATTGTTAATAATTCCAGTAGATACCGATTCCAAAATACCTTTCAATTCTTCTTCACTCGATATATTTTTTAGTGCGTCTTGAGGCAAATCAGAAGTATTCAGACCAACTTTGATCTTCGTTCCAAATAAGGCCTCATAAGGTGAACGTTTAATGCCGGAATGATGCGCTCTGTTTTTCATTAACTGCACGAATTTGAGGCCTTGGCTCCAATGCATATTTGCATGGTCTTGCATCCATGTAGTCAACATATTTTCGATGTCCTGGTTAGCCCTTTCTACACTTCCCTGACTCTGGCTATGACGAGGTTTCCCATGCACAATCTTTAATTCCGGCCAAAATTTATTAAGCCCGGAAACAATTGAATTCGCGAATTCTCTGCCATTATCGGACTGTAGAACTGAAGGCGCACCAAGTAGCGTGAAAATGTCAATTAGGTTTAAAGCTACTTCATCAGCTTGCTTCCTTTCCAAAGCTCTTAAAACAACAAATTTTGTTAGATGGTCCTGGTAAACTAAAATAAATTTATATTGACCATCAGGATGGGATTGAAAATCTATCAAGTCTACCTGGCAACGCGAATTAAATTCATTAAAGAGTAAGGGTTTAACGACTATTCCTTTTTTCGACGATTTCTGTTTTTGTAAACAAGGCTCGCAAACACTGAGAAATATTTCGACTTCACGACGAGAAACATTTTTGTATTTGTTTGTTAATTCTTTTAACATTCGGTCACGTCCACCATGGCCTATCGATACATGAGTTGTTTGGAGCACATCAAAGAGTTCACTTTCACACACATAGTACAGGACAGTACTATTTTCATTTTTTAACGGAAAAATTAATTTTGCACTTTGTTGTACAACGAGTACATCATATTTTTTTAAAAGCCAATAGTCTTGAGATTTCTTTTTCCCGACAGCTTTAACATTATTAACTTCACATATCAACTGCTTATACCGATCGTCTGATAAAAATGTACTATTTTTTGCCATTGCATTTTTAATTTTGGAAAATTCAGAATAAAATCTATTCTTTGTCACTGAAACATTTACTATTTCCGCACTCATTTTAGGCTACAATTTACGTTTATGCGACTGATTACCTCAAAACTTGAGAATTAACTGACAAAATTTATATTTTCTATTAATTAAGTATTATTCTTAAAAGTGATAAATATTGAACTTCATTGTATAAAATTAATCATTGCTATGTAAACATTGCAAAAATACTTATTGTTATATACTTATTGTTATTTTCTATTTGTAATAGAAATATCATGGAAAGTGTTTATAGAAAAATGTAGACGTTTCAAACTGCTAAGGCTATTATATACTTTACCTAATGCTCGATGGGCATTTTATACAATACCTAGGAATTTTATAAAATGCCTAGGCAATGTATGAAAAAATGATTTAATTATATACATTGCCTAAAATGGACAGGCATTTTATATACTGCCTAGGTATTTTATAAAATGCCTGGATTTCATACTTTGCCGGTAACAGATATAAGGAATAAATCTCGCGACCAACCCAAAGGGGGAAACCCGAAAGGGATTCGTAAAAATTGGTTTTATGTGTTACCCAATTAAAAAAAAGTGTTAGAAAATAATTATTGATCCCATAAATAAAAAATAATTTAATAAAGGTAATGAAAAAAATAAAGTGACGAATGAATTTTTCCTTTTTGTCCGCTAATAAAAAGATGATTCACTCACAGTTTGAAAGGCGTTTTACAGTCATTAACGCTAATCGACTGCTCATTTATCCGAGATGCTTTTCAAACCATTTCGAGATTCTTTATATTAATTAAGATCTCTAAGATTTCGCGCTTGAAATATTTTTCCAGATTCTACTACTATTTCGCATAACACTCACACTGTTATATAAATTAACGTAGCTTTCATCGTCATTTATTTTCCCACACGTTTCAATCCGGGGTGTAAACTTCTAGCCCTCAGGTACTATAACCAATTAAACTGGAGAAATTGGACTTTTTAATTCTCCTGATAAATTCTTCAATCTATGAGCGTCAAGCGAACAAAAAAAATTATTCATAACTTTCAAATCTTTTTCTAACACCTCTATATATATATAATATTCAATATTATTCTCGAGCACAGAATAGCAAAACAATGTTTTCATTATGAGGAGAAAGTCAAGTAATTTATATTTTAATACCTAGTCTATTTTTAAAGGATGAAGTATGTATTAAAAGTAGATATTTTAATTTTAATAAAATTGTCATTTAAATATTAAATTTTTGTTTAATTTATTTGTATTCTAAATATTTACGAAGTCTGCGCGTCATTCCAATTTTTATAATTGAAACCATAATTAATTTACGATCATAAAAATTTCTTCCGTTAACTAAAATGCTAAAAAAGGCAATTTGAGAAAAATTATGTAATGCACATAATCTTGAAAATTCCACTTAAATAGACACCAGTGAGATTAACTCTTGAAAATTTATTCACCTTTTAAATTTTATTGCAGCTTTCATTCGTTTTTTTTCAAAGGTTTTTTCCGAAACGATTTTATACCTCTCGTAAACGATGAATTTAAAGTAAAAAAGAAGTTTTTTTTGCAACTTCCTTGATACGCATTAAATGTCATTGAATTCGCTTATATTATAAGTTTGAATTGGTACCTTCTGTTCTTTTAAACTCGATAATAATTACCTGATGGAAAAAAAGTAATTGTGTATCCAATAGATATCGGATATTATTTATAAGTAGATTATATTTACAAAGTAGGAATAAATTGCAGACATGTCGACTTGTGATTGATTAATCTTAATTACAGTCTTTGTTCTAAATGCTCATTATATGAAGGTATCTGTCTTGTGGCTCTATTTAAAGACAGGAGTAGTAATTATTCACACCTTTTCCTATGAGGCATATGATTACCTGGCGCATGATCAACGTTTAGTTTAGATGCTAAAGGCTGATGAGGAAAAACAAGTAAGGTTTCTGAGACAAGTCGTTACTGTCACCATTTTTGAAAAGTTAGTCAAGTACGTTGCAATTATTTCCTACTTGGAATGATGGTAAATTGAGTTTTTTGTTAGAAACTAAACATTCATGGTAGAATCTAAAATATTAATTTTTTTAATTCAAAAGTCACCACCGGATGAACTTTGCGTCTTCTTCGTGTCAGTCCAACAACTGCGACCAAGGTAACTAGTTGTGTCATTGAGTTTGTTCTTCGACTCCAGTTTAGAAAATCTCTTCAAGTATCAACTGCCTTCTTCGAGTCTCGTCCTAGTCAAATTCATTCAAGAA
Source organism: Leptopilina syphax (assembly GCA_032872505.1). Classification (NCBI taxonomy): domain Eukaryota; kingdom Metazoa; phylum Arthropoda; class Insecta; order Hymenoptera; family Figitidae; genus Leptopilina; species Leptopilina syphax. The sequence goes on from CM065471.1 coordinate 38,561,052, forward strand.
GATAATTTCTACTACGAGGCACATTTCTATTTTTCTAAGGACTGCATTATTTCGACATCAACGTCAAATCAATAATTGGGTCACTCTTAGGCTGAGGGGTGTTTTATCTAATTTACATCGACACCTGGACTCCGGAACTTTCACTTTAGCTGACCCAAAAACAATTTGAGGGAAATCTACTGTATTCTCTGCTTCCGCTAGACAAAGTCATTTCATCGACCTCACACTGAAGGAGTTATCGCTTGTTGGGTCTGTAACTCTAAGAATAATTTTAAAAGGTAAGTAATTAATACTTTTAAATTTTGTCCCTCATTTAAATTCTCGATTGATTCCACAAAGTTCTAATTTTGTTCATTGTCCCTGAAGACATCTGGATCTACTCTTTCTTTCCGATTCTAATTGTAAAGGATTCAAATCAGGATTAGCAATTTACTATCTTCTGTAGATCATACTAGACCGATTATAAAGTAACCAATAAGGATCGTGAAACTTCTTTCTGATTATTTTACATAAATTTTATAACAATAGGTCAAAGTTGTTTTATTGTTACATATTTAATGCATCCGCAATTTTAAAAATTGAGAGAAAATGTTTGTTTCATATCTATTACATAGATAGAAACATACAGATAACTGGTAGAATCAATAGTGACATGTGGCATAAAACAAGCTGTGCAATTTTCTATTTGCTTTCTACTAACGTGCATTACAATAGTCTAATACTCTTTGTGCAAGCATCACCACCAGGACTTCAATTAACAACTGTTTATTCGCATAAGAAGGTATTGTATTTAAATTTTAAAATTAATTAAAAACTACAGAATGTTTACATTTTTTGCAAATATTTTTCCTTTCAGGCTCAAAATGCTGTTACAATATTATTTCATGAAGCTGCTGATAATACTTACATGCTGGGAAAAATCAAGTAGTAAAATATATTCACTCTTTGACATTGTAAGTAATCACTTAAAGATCGATTCACAAATAAGACAAATATTGATTATCATTAACAAAACTGACAACTCGCTGGAAGTTAATAAATTTCGATCCACACCAACAATTCTAATTGATATTCGAAATTTAACGGATGATCGTGCCCTTGACCTGCAAATCAGGCCACAATTCCTGAATCCACGGTCAACATTATACGTTGTACCTTCCAGTGGATCATCAGATGCTCTTCTTACAAACCATTCAAGAATTATAAATTTCATTACTAAAATTGTTTCCGCAAAAATACGAGCAAAAGTTTTATTTGTTGAAGAGGTGGAGTTGAATCTAAGGCATAAGGAATTACTAAAGGGAATGTGGTCGAAAAATTTTCTTGATGTAACTTTTGTGCAATTGAGTGACAGAAAAAAGGAAGGGAACCATTTCTCTCCTGTCAATGAGAAACAAGTATCGAAACTACAGTTTTACACCCCCTTCCAAAGAAAGTTTATAAAAAGGAATGCATCATTGGAAGTCAACTTGTTTCCGGACAAACTGAAAAATGTACATGGATATCCTCTTGCTGTTGGGTTTTACAATGTTCCACCTTTTGTTATTGCTTCTCGAAATGCAACAGGGCAAGTAACTAATCTACATGGTCCTGATGCTGAAATAGTAAAGTCACTGGCAAATGCTAAAAATTTTCGACTTGATATACACTTTTCAGAAGAAACTTCCTGGGACCGTGGAGACTGCATTAAAGAAAAGAACAAAGGTTTATTATATGACTTAATGAATAGAAGTATCCAATTGATTGGTTGTCATTCTGTAAAGCCTTCAGGGTGCTTTGGAAATTTACTGGAAATGGTTACAAATCACGAACCAATGTATTATTATGCAATGGTTCCAATATTCATGAAAGAATCACCGATCGTGTTTGGTAAATGGAAAATTGTTAACCTTATAATTTTTATCAGTCTAATCACTGGAGTTTTGATTATAGCTAGACTGCTACGATTTAATTCTAAATGTTGGCAAACTTTTGAAGTTATACAAATGGTACTTGGAATGGGTGTTTCATATGACGCAAACTCGTTGGTCGAAAGAATGGTCATGGGATCAATGCTTATTACATGCTTCCTCTATTCTTCGGATATATATTCAACATTTACACATGTTGTTATACCTTCAATTCCAATTTCTACATTAAACACACTCGAGGACTTGTATGCATCAGATCTTGTGTTGCATATCCATCCTAACATTTATGACTCAGTTGCACATAATAACGGACATAATGCTATCAACTTCTTCGAAAGAGCTGTTAAATTGCCTATTCTTCCGGTGCAATGTACCAAGACTATGGTAGAATTCAAAAATATAACATGTATAATGCAAAGTCTTTTAGTGTCAATGGAAGTTAGAGATGCCAGAATTAAGTACATGAATTCTACAATTAAAGCTATCAAAGAAACCGTAAATACTCAACCAGGTTTTCTTCTTTTTGAGCCAGGATCTCCCTATGCGGAAAGTTTTGGACACGTTTTCTTGAAACTCACCGAAGCTGGATTTCTTCTTAAATGGAACACAGAGAATTTTGGGGCTGATAAAGGAAATCTAATTGAAAAGGTAACATCAGAGACCACGGGTTTAGAGACGAAATTAACTGAAAGTATTGCCTACATTTTTGCTGTTGGATATACATGTTCCACTCTTATATTCATTGGAGAAATAATTCATCATTAGAGTCTTCAAAGTCTGTCAAAGAATAAAGTAATTGTTTTATAAAGTTTAAAGCTTCTCCATTCCATTAAAGTGTCACGCCATTGCGATGTATTAATATTTTGTCTGAATCCTCCTTTTCTTGGAACCCAAACAAATCGATCCAAATGTGTGTCACCAGGACAGTCATTATCATATATGGTCATCCACGATTGTCATCACTCTTCTATAAAGTTACTCGCCGGTCTAATACAGGGATCAAGCACGCACGCATAATTTAATCAATAGAATGAAACTGACCCAAATGTAATAAAAGTGGGTGGCATTATCAATTCTTTCCATTGGAGGCGAGTGTATAGAAGGTGCCACCCTCGCTGAATTCGTCAGTCCAGAAAATGCCTTCAACTTGACTAGTCAACAAGTCACCACCGAATCAACTTTGCGCTTTCTTCGTGCCAGTCCAGAAACCGCGACCAAGTTAACAAGTAGTGTATTGTCATCGAGTTTATTCTTCGACTCCAGTTCCAATAATCTCTTCAAGTACCAAGTGCCTTCTTTGAGTCTCGTCCTAGTCAAATTTATTTAAGGAGATAATTTCTACTACGAGGCACATTTCTATTTTTCTAAGGACTGCATTACCTCGACATCGACGTCAAATTAATAATTCGGTCACTCCTAGTCTGAGGGGTGTTTTATCTAATTTACATCGACATTTGGACTCCGGATCTTTCACTTTGGCTGTCCTGAAAACAATTCGATGGAAATCTACTGCATTCTCTGTTTCCGCTAGACAAAGTCATTTCTTTGACCTCACACTAAAGGAGGTATTGCTTATTGAGCCTAAGACTCTAAGAATGATTTTAAAAGTTAAGTAACTAATACTTTTAAATTTTGTCCGCCATTTAAATTCTCGATTGATTCCAGAAAGTTCTAATTTTGTTTCATTGTCCCTGAAGACATCTGGATCTACTCCTTCTCTCTGATTCTAATTGTAAAGGATTCAAATAAAACTTTAATAAATAATAAGTAATTAATTTTCATTACAACTTTTTTGTTTGACAAAATCCATCAGTAAATCTTCCTAGATACCTCTTTATATTCCACCATCATTAATTTTGAATTATATACTTTCAAGCTTGCAGTTTATGCAAATTCCCGTGACGTAGTCCCAAGAAATTATGACATAATTCCAAATAGGAGAAAAAAAATAAAGAAAAAAATGAGAAAATCGATGATGAAAAAAGAGGAAGATCGAGAGGAAACAAGTTTTCCACTGAAGAAAAGTAACCGAGCTGACGATTTGTGGACATACGCGTCAATTATCATATGATAAATGCGTCTAATGTATGTCTTCTGATATAGATATAAGGTACCATTTATGTAAATGTACAAGAACCAATTTACCTTCAGCTATAAAAGAGAACCCCAAAGGGACTTTTCATTCCAATTTTTTATATATTTTAATTTCTTCTCTAGTTTAATTTAAAAAAAAACATTCCTTTCAGCTGTATTATCTCAGTACAATTTTTGTTTCTTTTATAACTTTTGAATAATTCGAAATTTCGAAAAAAAAATCCAAGAGCTTTTCATTTTTGATGGGAATGTAAAAATCTAGTCCTAGGTGGAGAAGTAAACGTTAGTTAATGTTAGCTAATGCTATTAACGTTAGACTAACGTTAATCTAACGACATTTTTTTGTCACTAATTTCAGATTATTACGTTAGTCTAACGTTAGCCTAATTAGCCTAACATTAGCTTAACATTAACCTAATGTTAGTCTAACGTTAGCGTTAGGGAATGATAATAAAGTTAGTCTAACGTTTGGTTAACGTTAATCTACCGTTGGTGGACAAAAAATGTTGTTAGACTAACGTTCGGTTAACATTAATCTACCGTTAGTGACCAAAAAATGTTAGATTAACTTTAGTCTAACGTTAATATAATTAGCTAACGTTAACTAATGTTAACTTTTCCACCTGGACAAATCTCTGTTTCTTGATAAAAAAAATTCGTTAAAATTAATGCTATTTATTTATTTATATAAATGCTTGTATCGTTTAATTATTGGTTCTTTTTTTGCTATTATGAATAATTACTATGTTTTGTAAGGCAATGAGAAAAGTACGTGACAAAAAAATCGATGGCAAAATTTTGTATGACGAAGAAACTATAAAAGAGAATCTCTTGTGGGGTCTGGAATCCTATAAGAAGCAAGAAGGCCGTACTAATTTCGGTAGTCACTTGGATTGGCACGACTCGAGGAAACCATTAAAGTCTGTTCACTGATTGGAATCTACCGCGTTCCGACAGGATGTTACATTTCTTTCTTTCTTTTATCTTTCTTTCACCTCTTAGGTCGTACGTGCGTAAGTTGTCAGGTGAGACCAAAGAAATCTTTACCTTCTTCAACTCTAATCGCATTACTAAATCCCGCTATTAACATATATTTTTACTCAAAAATTTCTTGCGAAAATTTTACAACCATTTCCCATCCCCGTCATCCTTAAAACAATTTTTAAAAAAATTGTCCAAACATACAATTGAATATAAAAAAAAAAAATTTGTTCAAAAATTCAATTTTCAATGAAATATGTAGAATGTGATGGATTTTCAATTATATCAAAATCGTAAAAGTTAAAATGGGAATTATTTTTAAACTGCAGGTATCATGAGAAAAATATACAACAGTACTTCCTGTGTTGGCAGAGAGTTCAGTGTAACTAATCTCGTATGGCATCTGCGAAAGATCAACAACTTAGAGGAGGGGGGGATTAAAACATCTTCGTGTCATCTAACTGACAGCTCTTGAAGACTTGGTGCGTAACACGAACAAACTCGTGACCATGAAGCCATCATGAAGGTTACAACCGGTTCTGTTTTTCCTTATTTTTCACTTAACGTTTTCTGAAATTCCACAACTTTAGGAGGGAGAAAAAAAGAATTCTACCCCAAAATCCATCATTTCCGGTACATTCGTTTATTTATCTCAAGCTGCTTGATATGAAATTAGCAGAAAGACGACTTAATACCCATTTGGAGAGAGAAAAAATGGCAAATTCCATATAACTATGGCCAATGGCAAAAATATTTTAAACCTTCATTTCTATATTGTGACTATAGCTACATATTCTTTGGTCCTAAACTATTTTTGGTTTATTGCTAGATTTTGGAAATGATCGAAATATAAAAATTTTTTAGTTTCTAAACTATTTCCGCCGTTGGCAATGATTCGATAATTATAATTTAGCAAAAAATTTAATCCTTATTTATAAAACAACTCTTCCTGGAAATTCAGTCAATTTGTTTTCCAATCTAGTGTCACGAGATGCATTCGCGTCTCACTATTTTCAGTCACCTGCTAATATCCGTCATATGTCGGATTTTCAACACCATTTTCCCAGTGCCAAAGAATCATTTATGTCCGTTGATTAATCACTCGCATCTCTTTCGCGCGATTACGTAAATACTTTAATAAAATATCAGAAAAAATTCATATTCACTTTCACCATCCCTCGTGGCATGAAATTCTCATTTTTCCAAAAATAAAATAAAAATCATAACGACCATTATAAATTTTATTTCCTCCTTCCTTTGGCACCATTTACTTTCGTCAAAGTACGGCAATTTGCCATATGCGTCCAAAAATGCGCAATTTTACAAAGACGAATTTGTTTCGCGTGATCTTTTCCGATATTTTTTTTTTCGTTTTTTTGTGCAGAGTTCTTGATGGTTTTTTGCGTAAAATTGTGCGTTAAAGGTAATTGCCGTTAAATGTGGGGCTCTGGGTCTGTATACTCTATCCTTTTATTAAGAATTCACTCGCCGAATATAACTTTAAAGTTTCTTTTCGTGATTTTCAAGATTAATATCACATTAGCAGTGGATTAGAGTTGTGCAATAATTTCTAATTCTTTTTAGATTTATTTCTGATATTATAGTAATTGAATATTAAATAAGAGGTTTTTACAATTAGTTACGCATTGATTTTTTTCTCTGAAAATTGAAAATTACGTATCTCAATTTATTTTTTGAAATTAACTATATTATATTTGATATTTTCTTCTTCAAAAATTTCAAAAACTAACTGTATTATTCACGAGAATTTTCTACTTGTACAATATTAATATCTCCATATCACTTATGGAATGTAGATAAATGTTAAAAATGAGAAAGAGTTCTTAATAATACTCTAGTGTTCTGAATAATGATTTTTAATCATCCAAGAAAAAAAACATTCTTCCAAAAGATGAAAATTCATTTGAAAATTAAGGTATCACGATATGAAGTGAATAAATGATGCAACAGAATTATACCGAGTTCAATATATTTCTTATACCATCCCTTGTAATTCCTTATATTCAATGACAGGTGTTATCTTTTATTTTAAGTTGAAATATTTTCAAAACACGAATTAGTCATTCATTTTATCTCAAGTGAAACGAAGTGCACCGAATTTAAAAAAAATTTTATTTATTTATTTATTTTTTTTAAACTTTTTTCATTCCTGTTTTTTTTCAGAATTTCCACTACTTTAAATTCGATAATACTAGAAATCAAAAAACTATTCTCAAAAATTATAATTTTTATAAAATTTCGCAAAAGAATTCAATTATTTAAAAAAAATTGATAAAATTCATCCAAAATTCAATTATTTTCATAAATAATAAAATTTATTCCACAGGAATTCAATTAATTTACGAATAGAATTTTCAAAAAAATTTCGAAAAAATGAATTATTTAACAAAATTTTCATACAATTCTTCGCAATAATTCAATTACTTTTACTAATAATAACATTTTTTATGGAAATTCAATTATTTAAACAAATTTATTGAAATTTTTTGCAAGAATTCAATTATTTCCTTAATAATAAAACTCATTGAAGAATTTCAATTATTTTTAATACTATTTTAAATTAATTAATAGAAAAATTCAATTACTTTCACAAACAAAATTTTCCACAAGAATTCAATTATTTAAAAAAAAAACTTTCATAATATTTATTATATTCAAGAAATTAATTACTTAAAACATTGTTAATAAAATTCTTATGAAGAATTCAATTATTTTCAAAAATAACAAAATTTCTCACAGAAATTCAATTCTTTTTTAAATAATGAAAATCATTACAGGATTTCATCTAATTAAAAAATTTTAATAATATTCTTAGCAACTATTCAATTATTTTCATAAATAATAAAATTCATTACAGGATTTCAATTATTTTTAATGCAATTTTACAGGAATTGCTCGAAAATGTTGCTCGAAAATTCTTAAAAATTTAATTTCAATTCCTCGAAAAAATCAATTGTTTGAAAAAAATGTTTTTTAAAATTCTTTTTAGAAATTCAATTATTTTCATAAATAATAAAACTCATCGAAGAATTTCAATTATTTTTAATACTATTTTTAATTAATTAATAGAAAAATTCAATTATTTTCACAAATAAAATTTTCCACAAGAATTCAATTATTTAAAATAAAACTTTCATAATATTTATTATATAAGAAATTAATTACTTAAAACAATGTTAATAAAATTCTTATGAAGAATTCAATTATTTTCAAAACTAACAAAATTTCTCACAGAAATTCAATTCTTTTTAAACATTTTAATAAGAATTTTCGCCATAATCCAATTATTTTCATAAATAATGAAAATCATCACAGGATTTCATCTAATTAAAAAATTTTAATAATATTCTTAGCAACTATTCAATTATTTTCATAAATAATAAAATTCATTACAGGATTTCAATTATTTTAAATACAATTTTACAGGAATTGCTCGAAAATAGATTAAAAATTTAATTTCAATTCCTCGAAAAAATCAATTGTTTAAAAAAAATGTATTTTTTAAATTCTCTGGAAGAATTCAATTATTTCCATAAATAATAAAACTTATCGAAGAATTTCAATTATTTTTGATACTATTTTTAATTAATTAATAGAAAAATTCAATTAATTTTACAAATAAAATTTTCCACAAGAATTCAATTATTTAAAATAAAACTTTCGTAATATTTATTATATTTCGAAGAAATGAATTACTGAAAACAATGTTTATAAACTTCTTATGAAGAATTCAATTATTTACAAAAATATTAGAATTTTTCTCATGAATTTAATTATTTAAATAAATAATTATTCGAAATAATTTAATTATGTCGATAAATAACAATATTATTCCTGGAAATTCAATTATTTTAAAAATTCAATTATTGTAATTTTTATAAAATTCTTTGCAAAATTTAATTATTTTCATAAATAAAAATATTCGTCACAAGAATTCAATTATTTTTAAAAGTAATAAATTTCTTCTTGGAAATTCAATTATTTAAAAAAAATTCTAAAAAAATCTTTCGCAAGATTTCAACTATTTTCATAAATAATAAAATGCTTTTTAGGAATTCAATTATTTTCAAAAAAAATCTAATAAAATAGCACACAGACATTTAATTATTGTCCAAAATTTTAATTGAATTCTTTGTAAAATTTAATTATTTTTAAAAACTTTTCGCAATTCAATAATTTTCAATATCTGCTATATTTTCATAAAATTTCCAAATAAATTTCAATTATTTTAAAAAAAAGTTTGTGAAAATCTTCGTTAGAATTTAATTCTTTTTCATGAATAATAGAAAATTTTATAAAATTCTTCGCAAAAATTACATTATTTTTATAAATATTTGAATTCTTTCATGAATAATAAAATTCGTTGCAGGTCAATTCAATTTATTAGCATGATAAGAAAGAAGTAAATATTTTTCATGAAAATTAGGAAAAAGTCAGAAAAATAAAAAATATGTAGTTGAATTCTTGTCAGTTTTGTAAAGTGTCTAAAACCATTTTTTTTGGTCGTCAAGTTTAAGTTTTCGATAGCTACTTTTTTAATACTTTTTTTTAGTTTGAAAGCTACTTTTTGCTACTTTTTCAAAATTAATTATCGAGTGCGAAGTCTGCAATCATGAAGATATTAGAATTTTTCAATATTAGTTTAAATAAAGTAGTCTACCACGAATAATATTAAATTAAATTTATAATATAAATAAAAAAATCTAAATTATAAATTTATAATACAAAATTTAATTATTTAAAAATAGGAAAAAATAAATATATTTAAATTAGTTTGTATTTGTCTAGAAATATTAATAAATATTAATAAATATTTATAATTATCTATAAATGTTTGTAAATATTTATAAATATTTATAAATATTTATAAATGTTTAAAAATATTTATAAATATTTATAAATGTTTATAAATATTTATAAATACTTGACCATACTTCAGCATTAATAATGGTGATTATCGAATTATCCTGAAAGGCATATAATTAATGGTTCCATTCCATCTCGAATGGTATGTATACGCTTCTTTTTTGAATTATATGGAACATGTTACAAAACTGATAAAAATTTTCCCCATTCACGATCCATTAATTATAGTATCGGTTATAAGTGATAACTGCGAACATTATGGAGAAATGGTCTCTCTAACATTTATGAAGGGGATCATGTCTGTATGCGCTCAAGTCATTAAAATCTCTCTGCCAATTGGCTCCTTTCACTATATGGAACTTTCACCTTTTAGGTCTTTATCTTTTGTACGACAGATTAACATATCAGATCTGATTAATCAAGGGTACGAATGGTAAACATTGTTACACATCATTTACAGTTTTGTCTAATACCAGATAGCACAATTTTTTTTGGAAATATTGCAGCAAGATTGAAATGTTAGCAATATTGGCTATATGCTATCGGAATATTTTAGCATTAATTTTTAAAAATATTAGTTAAAATAAAACCCTTAATATGTAACACTTCGAATCTGCAACAATCGCTTCGAGCAAAGTTACGAGCAAATATTTTTTAAGAGCAAGCACAAGATTTTTAAAACAAGCAGTACAAGATAAATTTTGTTTGAGTTACAATAAAAAAGGATTGACCAAAATTGTAACCCAAATGTCTTTACCGCGAAACGCGACTGCAATGCGGAATATAGAAGTGAAGAACGCCATAAATCAACGTATTTTCGTATCACGGAAGTAGTCTACTATATTTATAAAGACGACTTAAGCAAGCCCAGTCGTGAAACTCGCTAAAAAGCCTTTTTAACTCGAACCAAAAGCTGAACCACATGTCGATGCAGGTCATCAAAACAAATAAATATTGAAAACAATGCCGCGATTATTGGTATTTTCAAATCATTATACATAAATTATTTCCTCTCTCTCTCATCCGAATATAGTTGGACGTACGCCATAAACAATTGTACCCTTTTCGTTGCTGGTGGTCCCCCTACTAATTTGGGTCAATACGGAAGTATTTCCAAATTCCTTTTTTCCACTTATTCTACAAATGATTTTCAATTTTCAAATAAAATTTTCAAATATAAATGCAATTTATAAAAAATCCATTTACATTTAAAAACGTATGCATGTTTTTAAATGGATTTTTTTGAAAAAAATGTAAATGGATATTTTTCTAGGTTTATTTATAAAGTAAGAAGATTAAGATAATATTTACTAGGCTTTGAATAGTAAATATACTATTATTTTTCGATATGGTTTATGATTTGGCGATCTTAACACAAGTGTCCAATTTGTATATCATCAGGATAGAGGAACACTCTTGAGAATTTTGACAAGATGCCAGGAAAAGAAAGTCTGTGCGGCAAACTGATGAGTATGCGGTTCTTATCGCATACTATACACGAGGGGCAACATTCATTTTGACATTTAAAAATATTGTCAAATTCTAGTGAACCATGGTCATCAGCGACAAAACTATTTTTAACTATTATTAACTATCTGAAAAAAATATATCTTTCAATTTGTTTGATATGAAAGGAAAATTTGAAAGAAACTAAAATTATTGTGACTATAGACGAAAAGATTACAAAATTCTACTCTGAACTGACTTTTTATTTACAATAAACCGAGAGGTAAACTCACAAGAAAGATCGTTAAAGCGATACTGTACAGATTGCGTAAATTATGCCCGTAATTAATCCGGTTTTTGCATATATTGAACCCAAAGCTATAAGGTCACCCAACTGTTCATTGAACTTTTTCTTTTCTTTATTGTACCATGAATACAAAATACAGCAGTCAAAGTGCATTTTAATCTATACTAGATCGAGATTCAAAAAAATATTCATTAACGTAAAAATTTTTTACATTTTCAAGACAACGTCAAACTCACTGTTAACTTGAAAGTATCAAATTGCAACGATTTGATACCAAAAATATGGATCAAATTAAAAATTGATAGAAATTTTTGGCATCAATTTGATCCGCTTTAGTATTAATTTGATACTTTCAAAAAAACTGTGCTGCATTAAACAAAAAATGCTCGAAAAAATGTCATTTGTAAAAATTTTTATTTTAATCTACTCTATGTATAGAGTAAATAAATTAAATTTAAAATACAAAGTCTTGATCTTTTGTAGAAATGTTTATTTTAATGTACTCTAGGTACAACATTAAAATAAACATTTCTACAAAAAATTAAGACTTTGTATTTTAAATTTCAACTTTCTGGGATAATTGATATCTTTTCGAAAAAAAAGATAACGATCGGTTGTCGATCGGTTGTCTAATAACAATGGTTACAGCATTGCAAGAATGAAAGAGAAGCAATGAAGTTGAATCGATGATGATCGTCGATTATCGATACGACCAGGCAAATAATACGGCCAACCCATATTAATTTCCTTTCTGAAGAGGAAAAAAAAAATTACTCCAGAAAATCATAATCATGATTGATGATATATGACCGGAAAAAAGATATATTTCGTGAGCAGAAGCACGTGTCTTTAAATGGCGCACCTTTCGAGTAAATTAGGTAAATTAACCAATTAAGATGGAAGTCCCTCTAGATACAAGTTGGTATTTTGAATTTATTTTTCAATTCCTCGATTGTAAATTCAATTAAAAATGCAAACCACTTTTTGAAAGCTTACATCCCTTTGTTTATCTTTCTAGTGATTAGCGCACAAGGAGCACAAAAGTTAAGTGCTCAAAAATAGAACAAAATATTCAAGTATGAGTCCATAATCATCTATACTTGGAAAGCTTCCGTTACTCCGGGAATTGTTGAGATAAGTTTGAGATTTTTCTTGGAATATTTTTGAAATACTTCTGGTAAATTGATTTATTATTAAGCTTCTCCTCTCGCAGACTTATTAACTATTAATAACTGGTTTTAATTTTAGCGATGTATTTGCGAACGGTATTTCTAATTTTAAATGAATTTGCTAAATTTACTGAGATATACAATTGATAATAATAATTACCACGATATTTAATTTTCTCGTTTTTTGTGTGTGCTACTTTTGAAGTAAATTTACAATAAGGCTTTGTTTTTATTTTGTCAATTATAAGATAGTGGTCAATACTTATAATCAAAAAGTGTAGTACGTGAAACATCTGCACTCGAGTGTCCATAAGTACGAGGCTGAGAGAAAAAGAAGAAGAAATAATGCGGTTTATATAAATGCACTGTATGTGCTTCTGAATACAAGCTGTTGAGGATTTATCGACAGAGTGAAATTAACGATGAATTTGATTAAGCTTCTTTTCTCTTTTGCCTGCACTGTCAACTAGAGAACAAATTAATTGTTTTATCCTAAAAGTATTACGAATAAAATAAATTTTTCCCAATCACAGTAAAACGTGAAGTGTTAAAATAACACCAGAATGGATTAAAATAATCTGCAACAGTTTAATCACTCTGGGATTAAACTAAAACCAGAAAGGATTAAAATAATCTATTTTGGTGTTATTTTTAACTATTAATGAAATTTTACTTTAAATAAAACACCAAAGTCAACGATTTGTAAAAATCCAACGAATTATTTAGCATCTCTAGGGAGAATAGTAAGTTAGTAAACTAGTTACTAACTTACTAACTAACTAAGTAACATAGTTACTAAATTCAATTGCATTCAAAAATTAAAAAAAAATTCTCGTCAAAATTTCAATTCTCTTTATAAATAATAAAATTCTTCTTTGATATTCAATTATTTTACCAAATTTTTTATCAAATTCTTGTCCAAATTTAAATTATTTTCAAAAGTTTTCTAAAATTCAATGATTTTTGATTCAATATCTATTATTTCAATAAAATTTTCTAAAAGAATTCCATTATTAAAAAAAAATTTTGAATAAAATTCTACGCAAACATTCAATTATTTTCATAAATAATAAACATTTTTACAGGAATTCAATTATTTACAAATTTTTTTATAAATTTCTTCGCAATAATTCAATTATTTTCATAAATAAGAAAACTCATTGCAGAATTTCAATTATTTTTAATGCAATTTTAATCGAATTCCTCGAAAAATATTCTGAAAAATTAAAAAAATAATAATAATAATAATAAAAATAATAAAAATAATAATAAAATAAAAAAATAATAAAATAAAATAATAAATAAAAAAAATAAAAATAAAATAAAATATTATTAATAAAATAATAATAATAATAATAAATAAAAATAAATATTCTTAAAAATTTTATTAAATTTCGTCCAAAGATGATTTAAAAAATTTGTTGATAACATTTTTTATGAGAATTTAATTTCAAGAAAGATGAAATTAATAATTATTCATTTTTGTATTTAAATAATTGAATTCTCGTAGAATTTACTAATAAAAACTGATTTAAAAATGAATTTTAGTTAAAATTCTAGATAATAATTCTATATTAAAAGAATTGAAATTTTATAAAGTTTCAATTTTGCATGAATTCAATTGGCAACTTTAAAGAACTTTAAGTTTGGAAAAATTTTAATAACTCGAATATTTCTGGAATTACAGAAATTTTGTAATATACATTTAATTATTTATTAAAAGGCATGGATTTATAAAAGAATTCTAGTTGAAAATACTAAAAAAAATTTAATTTTGGAGGAGTTACAAATGATTGCAAAAATTCAATTATTTTCAAAAGTAATAAAATTCTTCGCATTAATGTAATTATTTAAAAAAATTTTTTAAATTCTCGTTCAAAATTTCAATTATTTTTATTAAATAATAAACTTCTTCTCCAAAATTCAATTATTTTAAAAAATTTTCCTGAATTCAATAATGATTTTCAATATCTACTATTTTAATAAAATTTTCCAAAAGAATTTAATTATTTAAAAAAAAATCTTAATAAAATTCTACGCAAACATTTAATTATTTTCATAAAATAATAAAAATTTCACAGGAATTCAATTATTTTCAATTTTTTTTATAAATTTCTTTGCAATAATTCAATTATTTTCATATAAATAAAAAATTTTTTACAGAGATTCAATTATTTTTGTAATTAATTGTATTCTTTATAAAAATTCAATTATTTTCATAAATAATATAACGAATTGCAGAATTTCAATTATTTTTAATGCAATTTTAATCGAATTCCTCGGAAAATGTAATGATTCTTTAAAATTTTATTAAAATTCGTCCAAAGAATTTAATGATTTAAAAAATTTGTTGATAACATTTTTTATAAGAATTTAATTTCAAGATACATGAAATTAATAAATTATTTTTTTTTGTATTTAAATAATTGAATTCTCGTAGAATTTACTAATAAAAATGGTTTTAAAAATGAATTTCAGTTAAAATTTGAGATTATAATTAAATATTAAAAGCATTATAACGTGGATTTTTAGAAATAATTAAATTTTGAAAAAGTTTCAAATTAAAATCATTGAAATTCTTAATTTTTCATATTTTTCACAAACAATTCTGTAGAATTAATTCTTTTTAAAAATTTTAATAGGATTTTTATTGAAATTATTTCAAGTTTTTATTTTTCAATATATATTTGATTGCAGAATTTCCAAATAATTGAAATTTTATAAAATTGAATTGTAAACGAATGAATTTGAAAATTCTCCAAGAACTTTTTTTATAAATTATTAAAAATAATGGATTTATTGAAGAATTTAAGTTAAAAACATTAGAAAAAAATTTTATTTTAGAGAAGTTACAAATTATTGTGCAGAAATTCAATTATTTTCAAGAGGAATAAAATTCTTAAGGATTCAATTATTTTTACTAATAAAAATCACTGCGTTTCAATTATTTTTCTTACAATTATAATTTGAATTTCTTGAAAAATGTAATTATGTTCATGCAAGTTTTAATAAAATTCGACAAAAGAATTCAATTATTTAAAAAATTTTTAATAAAATTCTTTATGAGAATTGAATTTTGAGAGACATTCAATTAAATTCAATAAATTATTTACTTTTGCATTAAAATAATTAAATTCTTGTAGAATTTTCGAATAAAAATTGATTTTCATTTCATAAAAATGAACTTCAGTTAAAATTTTAGAATATAATTGAATATTAAAAGCAATATAGCGTGAATTTTCAAAAATAATTGAATTTTGAATATTATTTTTTTGAAAAAGTTTAATTGAATTTTTTTATATTATTTGAAGTTTTCATTTTCTAATAATAATAAAGAATTTAGGAATAATTGAAAATTCGTTAAATTGAATATTGTAAACATAGATTGCAAAATTACCAAAGAACTTTTTTGAAAATTATTAAAAATAGTAGATATAAAGTAAAATTGTTGTTAATAATTTATGAAAAACCGCTGCTAAGTTGTATTTTTTTTATATAATTTTGGTACTCATTTCATGAACACTTTACTTCCTCATAGAGATAAAAATAATAGAAATATACAAATAACTTTTTATAAATATGGTAAAAGTGATTGAATCTTGGGTCAATCAATGTATTTTTAAATATCCTACAATATAGTTATAATAATTTAATAGTTAAATAAAAATTTTCAATCAAAAAAGTTGAGAAAATGTCATTTTTCACAATTTTTGGTTTTTAAAATACCAATAATTTTGAAATTTATTATCGAATTAGGTTCAAAAATAGATCAATCGAAGCGTTTTTTTAATGCTCTACAAGTTGATAACGATAATTTTAAAGTTACTTCTACGTTTTTCAACAAAATTTTCAAAAAAGTCTTATTTTCCAAAATTTTTGATTTTTAAAAGTTTAATAACTCCGGTTAATATGGACGAAAAATGTTCAATTAGGGCTCAAAAGATGCGTCTAAAAAAACTCTACAAAATTATGAAAAAACATTTATAGGTGTCCTAACATTTTTTTAAAGTTATGGGCAAAAAACGTTTTTTTGCAAAATTAAAAATCAAAAAAAAATTTAGTTAAACTTTATTAATATATCAGAAAGTACTCTCGCTTTATGTCCGCAGGTGAGATCTACAATTTAAAAAAAAATTCAGTCCTATAGCTCTTCATGATTTCGAGATATTTATGAAAATGTGATGTTTACACACACACACACACACATACGGAATGACATTTTTTAAAAATGTCATTTTTGAACTCCTGAGGTCAAATAACATAAAGATATGTCAAAAAATCGAACTCGAAAAATTTCGGTATTACAATACTTCCTCTATGAGGAAGTAATAATAATTGAATTAAAATAATAAATAATTAATAAATAATTAATAAATAAATAAAAAAAATTAATAAAAAAAATAATAAAATAAAAAAAAAATAATAATAATAAAAATTAATAAATAATTAATAATAATTTTGAAGAAGTATAATATTCTTATAATATAAAATAATGATTTTATTACTTGGTCATCTTTAATTATTGTAAAACATGAAGAAATCGATCACTCCGAGTCGAAGACTTGGAGTTATCGATATCTTCATGTTTTATATAGTTATAAAAAATTTAAAATACTAAAATTTAATTCATTGTAAAAAGTAACACCAAAATTGATTACTTTAATCTTTTTTGGTGTTAATTTAATCTACAACACTTTTTAATACCTCACGATTAACTGTAAAAAAAGGCCTTTTAAAATTGAATCATTTTTTTAAATTTGATTTTTTAGTTTTACATAAAAATTATTCAGTTAAGTTCAAAATTTTTATATTTTAACTATCTCCAAAATTTAGCAAACTATGGCCACAGTTAAAAAATATAAATTTTCAGGTTTTTAAATATTTTTTTATAAAAAAACTTGCATAGCTAATTTTCTGCAAACTTTCTGCAATATTACGTGTGCTATCTGGTTATATATATGAAGAAAAAAGAAGAAAACAAAAAAAGAACTATTGTGTAAAAATCGTAAAAATTCATCAAACATCTTTTCACGATATATATATATATATATATATATATATATATATATATATGACGACAAGGGGGAGTTAATATAATGTTTTGAAAATAAGAACCAATAATTTTCCAAAGCTGTTTGCAATTGCGTGAGTACTATGGTAAACATTCTCGAAAGTACTCACAACATGCGAAGAGAATATACGGTCCCATTCAGTTGGGACCACCAGGAGAGACACGTGTCTGGTGTCCAGTTATAACACGAGAACAAGTGCAGAATTCTGGAGGCATCTTTTTCAAGAAACTTTTTTTTTTCTTCCTTTTGGCTTTACATAAGCACATATAGTATACACGTCAAGTGAAAGCTTCCAGGCAATGAAGCGAGGGTCGTTTGTAGAACGTTAATTCCAAGTATTGTAAATACATACAAGATACAATAAAAGTGAGACGATCGTGAATGGAGAATTTCATTGAAACTTAAGAATTGAAATTATATTTTCATTATAAATTTATAAAAGTAATAATAGTTTTCATCATGCTGTAATTTTTTTTTTTTAATTAAAATCTGCGTGAGAAATTATAATGGCAAGGATAACGAGTTATAGATTTTATATGATATTTAATTTTTTTTAATGGCGATATTTTATGACTAGAAGTTCATTTTCTTACTGCTGGCTTTGCACTCATTAAAACCTACTATTTACTACTTTATTTACGTTATGCTACTATTTGGGTACTTTTCTAGATATAAACAAAAAAATATTCGAAATTCAATTATTTTCAATATCCTGGTATTTTTATAAAATTTCTCAAAAAATTCGAATATTTCAAAAATAATTATTTAATTCTATTATACAGAAAAGACACGTGATAACTTTTTGTTAAAGACAAATGGTAATTTTGAACAACCCGATAATTTTTTTTTTTTGTATATTCGTTTTTCTTGTCTTAATTGTTCTTTCTCAAAAGAGGAAAATGAAATCTTATGTTATTTCTCAAAAGAGGAAAATATAAAGAAAAATTAATTCGACTTACATAGAAGTAGAGTTCAACTCGATGGGACTGTTTTGGTACACAAGTTAGTGCTTCCGACCTACAGCATCCGGTGTCGTCAGAGCACCTGTGCAGAATTGCACAGTGTGGAATGTACGTGGTCGATGTACTGGGGTAGACGTCTCGAACTGGTACAATTCTGGCACGAGGCCATTGGCAGCTACCCTCTCGCGAGACCTTAATCGCATGTTGAAGCGCTTCATTGACTTCGGCGGCTAAAAATAAAAGCAATTCAAAATATCAGACAACAATTATTGACCTATACATGAAACAAATTTCAAAGCTACAAATTTCACTAGATTAGTCCTTTTTCCTATCAAATTACGGACTTTACGGACCATTTTTCGAAAAAATTGATTTTTACGGACTTGAAGCAAATTTATGGACCTTTACGGAATTTATGGACCTAGTTCGAGCTTAGTAAGAGTTATCTTTGATTCCTTGATAAATTAAATTAATTTTAAAATTTCTTAATAAAAGATTTTGTTAGTTAGCAAATCCCCCCAGGATAGACTCATCAATACAAAAATTTTAAAATTAAAAAAAAAAAAAAAAAAAAATTTTTAATTTTAAAATTTAAATATTTCCTCTCCAATTTGTTATCATTAATAACTCTCAAAAAACTGATCAGCCAAATGAATAATGACACGATAAGACTAAGTGGAATAATCCAACGATACAATCTTCAAAAATCGAGGCGGATTTTGAAAAGTATATAAATTTGCCTTTCTGGTGAATTTAAAAACAAAATTATTTGGTTCACTTGGGAGGCAACACTGGTAAGGAAAAAAAGCAAGATACTTAGCAGGGTGTCTACAACACCTGGAAAACCTGAAAAACCGGGAAATGTCAGGGAAATTAAAAATGTCCTGGAAAACCTGGAAATTTCAGGGAATTTTTTCGAAAGTCAGGGAATTTTTTTCATTGTGACTTGAAATACTCTTGAACAATATTTTTAAAGCCCACAATTAGTTTTACAAATTTTTAGTAAAAAATTAATAGTAAAGTTTTCAAAAATAAACTTTTCCAGAAGAATCTAATTAATTAAAAAAAAAAAATGTCCACAATATTTATTATATTTTGAAAAAATTAATAATTTAAAACAATTTTTATAAAATTCGTATGAAGAATTCAATTATTTTCTAAAATAATAAAATTTTTCACACAAATTTAATTCTTTTTAAACATTTTAATAAAAATTTTCCCAATAATGCAATTATTTTAAATAAATCATATAAATTTCTCAGGAATTCAAATATTTTTGGAAATTTTAATAATTTAATTATTTTTAATACAATTTTACGCAGAAATTGATAAAAAAAAAAATGTAATTATTCTTAAAAATTTAATTTCTTTGCAAGAATTCAATTATTTATAAAAATATAAGAATTTTTCACAGGAATTCAATTATTTTCAAATATTTTAATAAAATTGTTCGAAATAAATCAATTATTTTAAATAAAATTTTAATTACATTTTTTTCAAATAATTCATTTATTCTTTTACATTTTAATAAAATTCTTTGTAAAATTCAATTATTTTCATAAATAACAATATTCATTACATGAATTCAATTATTTTTAAAAGTAATAAATTTTTTCTTGGAAATTCAATTATTTAAAAAAATTCTTATTAAAACGTTCGAAAGAATTCAATTATTTTCATAAATAATAAGAATTATAATAGAATTCTTTGTAAAATTGAATTATTTTTAAAAACTTTTCGCAATTCAATGATTTTCAATATTTACTATTTTCACAAAATTTCCAAACAGAATTTAATTATTTAAAATTTTTTTGTAAAAATCTGAGTAAGAATTCTTTTTTTTTTGGGAATAATACAAATATCTCAGGACTTCAATTATTTTTGAAAATTTTTTATAAAATTGTTAACAACTATTCAATTATTTTCATAAATAATAAGAATCATCAAAGAATTTCAATTATTTCTAATCCAATTTTAATCGAATTCTTCGAAAAATGTAATTATTCTTAAAAATTTTATTAAAATTCCTCATCAATTGAAAAATTTGTTGGTAAAATTCTTTATGAGAATTAAATGTTAAGAAACATTCAATAATTCAATAAATTATTTTTGTATTTAAATAATTGAATTCTAATAAAAATTGATTTAAAAATTAATTTCAGTTAAAATTTTGGATAATAATTGAATATTAAAAGCCGTATAGCGTGAATTTTTATAAATAATTGAATTTTGAAATTAATTTTTTTGAAATATGTTAATTGAATTTTTTTTAATTGAAGTTTTTATTTTCGAATATATATTTAATTTAGTTAAAAATTGTTGAAAATAATAATTGAATTGATAATGATTTTATCACTCGGTTATCTTTAATTATTATAAAACATGAAGAGTTATCGATATTTTCATGTTTTATAGTTATGAAAAATTTATTTGATAATTTTAAGTAAAATTTTCTCTTATTTGACTCGGACTGCTTATATATTTTTGTTCGTAAAATGGTCCGTAATTTTTCATTTTTGGTCCGTAAAGTACGTATTTTTAAATACTGTGTCACTGGTTCGAGCCTTGATAATTTTTTTTTAAATGTTCATTTTATATTCATAATTTATAACGTTGGTGACGTTTACAATGATTTAGAAGAAAAAATAATTTTCTATTCAAACTTTTGTCTTAATAAAACTTTTACAATGTTTCTTGAACAAAAAGTTAAACAAGGAAAATTTTGTAAACGTAAAATATTGTTTTCTGAGTGAAAAACATTTTTTTTTTCTTCAAATCGTTGATGACAAACGTTGTAAATACTTCTTCCACGTCATTTATAAGTATTATCAAATAAAATTTAAGCAATGTATTTTTTATTATGTCGATTCTTAAAACCTGGAAAAAATTTTAGAAGGCCTGGAAAACCTGGAAATGTCAGGGAAATTTTTTTTTGGTTAGTTATAGACACCCTGCTTAGACTTCTTGGTATTTTAATTTCTATCCTCTATCCGAAGTAGCAAAACAAACATGAAGCTTTGGACATTCTTATTTTTGTGCGTAAGTGTTCTGGTTGTCGTCACTTACGCCGAACTTAAAGAAGAACCATCAGAAGAGTCCATTGAGGAATTAAGAACGTTTGTTGAATCAGAGGAAACCGAGATTGATTTGATATTAGATGAACTCGGTGGTAAATGTAGCAGAAGGGGGAATAGAATAAGTTTCAATTTTTCAGGAAATTAAAAATTCGTGTACAATAAAAAAAATTTTTTATTGTATTATCGTATTATTAAATTGTATTTTTATTGTATTAATATTTTATTATTATTTATTGTGTATATTATAGTGTAATCGGGATGTGAAATGTTGTCGTGGATTGATGTGCTCAAAGAGGTCGAAAAGATGTGTCAGAAAACGATCTTCGGAACAATGTCGAGGAATTGGACGAATGGTTTGTTAATTATTTCTATCGTACAAAATGAATAATGAATTTATGGGTTTTGTGAATTCAATTTCCGAAGATTGAAACTTGAGAATAGTATCAAAAATAAATGACTTCAAATGTTTCTAAGTTACTTCAAATGTGCTTAATTTTTAACGTTTAGTTTCTACATGACTTCAAATGTTTCAAGTTTAATTGATTTGATTTTTAATATTTAGTTTCTAAATGACTCTAAATGTTTCAAGTTTGATTGGTTTGATTTTTAACATTTAGCTTCTAAATGACTCCAAATGTTTCAAGTTTGATTGATTTGATTTTTAAAATTTACAGTGCAGACAGGGAAAATGTTGCGACGGTTTGAGATGCAATTGTCGTACCAAAAGATGTGAACCACGACGTAATTGGTGTCGTAAATTCGCTAAAGGTTGAAATAAATTTTTTTAAATTAATAAACTAGAGTTGAAGGAAAAATTTATTTCCCAAGCAAACAACAAAGGAATCTTATACAAAGAGTATTCCTTTCAGTGTCGTTCAATATATTAAACCGACATCAATCAAGACTCTTTTACATTCTGAATCATGCAAAATCGCCACAATATAATTTATGGGTTCCAGTAAGTGAACGTTTGGCACTCGTCTAAAAATTTATTACCCTCACTTCGCCGAAGAATATAACAGTTCAAAGCAGTATAAGGTCAGAAAACTTATAAAGATGATTACACAGTAAGACCGCGAAATCACCATTCCTTAGAGGTCATTAACAACAACTCCGATTTCTTAATGTGCTACTGGAATATCCGAATGAAAATCTAAACTCAAATGTAGTTTCTAATTTTCTAATTTTTAATTTTTGTTTCTAATTTTTTTATTTTGGAATGAAAACAGATTGTTGAAAATAGTAAACGACTGGTGAATATAGTTACGATACAAAGTTTACTAGTTTCGTAAACGCATTTATTTGTTTAATTAATTATAGAGTCTCTCTCTCTCTCTCGATATGTCAGGAAAATTGATTAATTTTTCGTATTTCAATAAAGTGCGTGGGTGAATTCATGTTGTTAGTATGAGATTTACTGTCACTAATGGGGACAACGTATGCGCACCTGTGCATTTAGCATTACTCACACCTTACTCGCGGAGTAATTTTACATTAATGGTTAAGCTTTTATAGCATAGTCTCTCGTTTACGCTTTGATGATTATTAATAATTTATTTGGAATTCAAGTTGAAGAAATATTTTTATGATTCATGTTTAATGTCAATGAACTAACTGATCACCTATCAAAAACAGCACATTGTAAAAATTGATACCAATTTTTAAAGTTATGCATCTTTAAACCAGTGGTACTAAATTTTAAAGATGTACATCTTTAAAAATTGATACAAACTTTTAATGTTAGCTTTAAAAATGTGGTACTAATTTTTAAAGATGTTGGAGACAAATTTTTATGATTCATCTTTAATGTCAATTAACTGTAATATCAATTAACTTAACTAATGTCATTAACTTTAATGTCAATTTTCCCATTGTAAAAATTAATACCAAATTTTAAAAATATACATCTTCGAAAAAAAGTGGTGCTAATTTTTAAAGATGTACATCTTTAATAATTAATAACACTTTTAATCCTTTATCTTTAACAGACTTCGCAATCGATAATTAATTTTAAAAAAGTAGAAAAGAGTTGCTTTCAAAGTAAAAAAATTTAGTACAAATGTAGCTATCGAAAAATTAAACTTGACGACCAAAAAAACTCATTTTAAAACACTTCACAAAACTGACAAGAATTCCATTCCATATTTTTTATTATCCTAATTTTCATCAAAAATATTCACTTCTTTTTTAGCCTGCTAATAAATTAAATTCCTGCAACGAATACTAAAATTAATAAAAGAATTTAAATATTTATAAAAATAATTTAATTCTTGCGAAGAATTTTAAAATAAGTTTCAAAAATATTGATTTCTTTCCAATAATGTTAAGCCAATTATAATTTAAATAATTGAATTCTTGAGAAATTTTTATTATTCATAAAAAAAATTAAATTATTACGAAGATTTTTACAAAAATTATTTTTAAATAATTGAAATCTGTTTTGAAATTTTATCAATATAGTAGATATTAAAAATCCATGAATTAAATTTTAGAAAGAATTCAATTAAAATTTTTGACAATACTTGAATCTCTGTGTGGTATTTTATTAAATTTTTCTAAAAATAATTGAATTTCTAAAAAGCATTTTATTATTTATGAAAATAATTGAATTCTTGCGAAAGATTTTATTAGAATTTTTTAAAATAATTGAATTTCCAGGAAGAAATTGATTACTTTTAAAAATAATTGAATTCTTGTAATAAATATTTTTATTTATGAAAATAATTGAATTTTGCAAAGAATTTTATTAAAATGCCTAAAAATAATTGAATTTTTGGAAAAAATTTTGTTATTTATCGACAAAATTGAATTCTTTCGATGAATTATTTATGTAAATAATTGAATTCTTAGGAAGAATTTTATTAAAATCGAAAAGAATAATTGAATTATTTCAAGAAAATTTAATTAAAATTGTATTTAAAATAATTGATTTCTTTCCAGAATTATTTCAAGAAAATTTAATTAAAATTGTATATTTAAAATAATTGATTTCTTTCTAACAATTTTATTATAATATATGAAAATAATTGAATTCCTGTAAAAAATTTTAATATTTTTGTAAATAATTGAATTCTTGCAAAGAATATTGAAAAAAACATTTTTACAAATAATTGATTTCTTCCAGAAATTAAAATTAAATTTTTAATAATAAATACATATTTTGAGCAATTCCTGTAAAATTTTATCAAAAATAATTGAAATCATGCGATAAACTTTAGGATTTATGAAAAAAATTTAATAATTACTAAGAATTTTATTAAAATTTTCAAAAATAATTGAATTTCTCAAAAGAATTTTATTATTTATAAAAATGATTGAATTATTGAGAAAATTTTTGTTTTTTTGAAAACATTTGAATTTTTCATAAGAATTTTATAAACATTGTTTTAAGTAATTAAATTTTTTCAAATATAATAAATATTAATACGAAAATTTAATTTTAAATTAATTGAATTCTTGTAAAAAACTTATTATTTCTAAAAATAATTGAATTTTTTGATTAAATAATTTAAAATAGTATTAAAAATAAATAAATAATTGAAATTCATCCATGACTTTTATAATTTATTGAAAATAATTGAATTTTGCAAAGAATTTTATTAAAATTCCTCAAAAATATTAAAATTTTCGGGAATAATTTTTTTATTTATCGACATAATTGAATTCTTTTGAAGAATTATTTGTATGAATAATTGAATTCTTGGGAAGAATTTTGTTAAAATCTTAAAAAAAATAATTAAATTATTGCGATAAATATGATTAAAATTGTATTTAAAATAATTGATTGTTTTAGAACAATTTTATTAAAATAAATATTATTATTATTATTAATTATTATTATTTGAAAATAATTGAATTGCTGTGGAAAATTCTTATATTTTTATAAATAATTGAATTCTTGCAAAGAATTTTAAACAAACATTTTTTTATACAATTGATTTTTTCTATGAATTGAAATTAAATTTTTAAGAATAATTACATTTTTGTAAAATTGTATTAAAAATAATTGAAATCCTGCGATGAATTTTATGATTTATGAAAATAATTGAATAGTTGCTAAGAATTTTATTAAAATTTTCAAAAACAATTGAATTCCTGAGAAGAATTTTATTACTTATGAAACTAATAATTGAATTATATTGAAAAATTTAATTAAAAATGTTTAAAAAGAATTAAATTTCTGTGAAAAGTATTTGTTATTTTTGAAAGTAATTGAATTTTTTATAACAATTTTATAATCATTGTTTTAAATAATTAATTTTTTCGAAATACAATAAATATTAATATGAATATTTTATTTTAAATAATTGAATTCTTGTGGAAAACTTTATTTTTGTTAAATAATTAAAATCCTGCGATGATTTTTATTATTTATGAAAATAATTGAATTCTTGCTTAGAATTTGATCCAACATTTTTTTTAAAAATTGAATTTCCATGAAAAATGTTTTTATTAGTGAAATTATTTGAATTATTGTAAAGGATTGTATAAAAATTTTTTTAAATAATTGATTTTTTCAAAATTTTAGGAAAATACTAGATATTGAAAATAATTGAATTTCAAATATTTTTTGAAAACAATTCAATTGTTTTACAGAATTTGATTATAATTTTTGAGAATATTTTTTTTATTTCTAGTATTAGTGAATTTAAAGTAGTGGAAATTTTGAAAAATAAACAGAAATAGTAGTTTTTAGTGACTGAAATTTAAAAATCAGTTACTAATTGAAATTAGTAAACATTTTTACTAATTCGAATTTAGAGAGTAATTTTTTTTTTTTTTTTAAATTTTTAAAGTATTTTTTTTTTTTTTTTTTAAGTAATTTTTAAATGATACCAAAATAGTTCGTCTCTAATGGAATAGTTAGTCTACAAAATCCGTTTGTCTCATCTGGACAATTGGCGACTTTTTCTCCGAACCAATAAAAGTGATAAGAAAATTTACGAGGGTGGATGAAGTTAGTACGAAGTGAATGTAGCAGAGTCGTTTTGGACTTGAAACGGGGTATTATTTTTGCGGCAAATCTCTCTTTGCCGATCAGACTGTATGTTAATTTTTTTTTTTTTTTTTTTTTTTTTTTTGGTGTGGGCGTCAATGCTTGAATGCCGAAGAAGAGATCGTATCAGTATGTGCATTTACAATAACACCAAAGTCGATTTTACACTCAAGAGTATAGTGCGAGAGAGGTGTTTCTTGTTCTCACTTTCATTCTCCATTTTTCGTCTCAATTCTAAATTCCTAGACTTATAATTTTTTTTCTACAAATATTAATAAGCACAAGCTCATTAAAAATGAAAAAATTGAATTAGATCATAATTCCCATGATAATTTTTCCCTACAAAAAAGTGAGCGAAAAAATTCTACAAAACTCGATTGCCACAGAATTTCTATACAAATATGCGGGTTTGGAATAATGATAATTTTTCGTTTGTGAGAATTTTAAATAAAAATAAACTTCTATTTACATGTGAAAACAAAAAATTGTCAATACCATCTTTTTGGTATGGGAAAAAAAAATAAAAGGTGTAGGAGAAAAGAACTTCGGAGATGTGAAAGAAGATATAAACCGACAGGGTCGAGGTGACAGCCCTACCGCATGCTACCGTATCGAAAGAAACATTAAATCGATTTCACATATATCAGGTCGTAAATTTTCAATACAATAAACTTTCCAGTAGAGGAATTCACAATGCAAAAAAAGGAATTCTGTTTATAGTTCAGAAGGTTGATAATAATTATTAAATGCTCCGCTTCGTTAATTTTACTTCTACACATATCACAAGATATAAAATCACTTAATGATCTCCGTTTAGTACTGTCATATAAATGTAGGTTACTTTTATGGTAATTTTTCACTATTAATTACGTACAGTACAATTTGCGAAAAAAAGAAGTAAAAAGCAATTATTACCAAGAGTTTAATAGAGATACAGATTTAATGTGTATATTAAAGGAAAAGGTATATGGTATGATACGTGTGGTACAAAATGAGATCAAGAGGGACATTATGTCAAGAGTCATTATCAAGTTTCTGTGATCCAAGTGTCATGTTCTGCATAAAACGACAAGGGCTTAATCACTCATTTCAACACTGTTTACTCGACTCGTTTAATCAGCTAATACAATGCAACTGCAATCGTAAAAAATATTTAGAGAATGTGACTAAAAATAAATTTTTAATAACCTTTCGGAGTTATTTTTAGTTTTTCATTTCGATTTCAATATTTTCAATATTTTCAATATTTTCAATATTTTCAATATTTTCAATATTTTCAATATTTTCAATATTCATTTCAATATCAGTCGCGAAGTATGTTATGATTAACTTTGTGCCAAATAAATTTTCTTGAAGCAATTATTACTCCACAGACTAGACAGGGAAATTATATTTAGAATTAATCATTTATTTACTCGCAGAACTGTTGAATGTTGAATCACAAGGAGAATCCTCTGATTTAACAGTTCTGCGAGAAACTGATAAGTTCATAAATGAGGGTATAAAACGTAATCAATTTTTGCTGATGTATCATAAGAAGTATGAGAAGCAATATTTTCTTTAATGACCTAAGCGAATGTAATTTAACTTTCAGCAATACTTTGAAACAAAAAAAATTCGCCCATGGTTCGATATATTTTTGACTTAACTAAAAAGTAAAAAAAAATTTTGTTTAAAACTATTTTTGTTTTTTCCCATAATTTCCTTGATTTTGTTCATATAGTTGAAAATTGTAAATTTTGATTACCTTAAAGTATTTTCAAACATTGGACTCGACAATTAATTTTTAAAAAGTAGCAAAAAGTAGCTTTCAAACTAAAAAAAAGTAGTAAAATAGTAGCTATCGAAAAATTAAACTTGACGACAAAAAAAAAACTCGTTTTTGACACCTAACAAAACTGACAAAAATTTATAATCCATATTTTTTATTTTCCTGACTTTTTCATAATTTTCATCAAAAATATTTACTTCTTTCTTAGCCTGCTAATAAATTGAATTCCTGCAACGAATTATATTATTCTTGAAAGAATTTAAATATTTATAAAAATAATTTAATTCTTGCGAAGAATTTTCTAAAAAATTTTTAAATAATTCATTTCTTTCGACTAATTTTATGCAAATTGTAATTTAAATAATTAGACTCCTGAGAAATTTTTATTATTCATGAAAAAAATTGAATTTTTACGAAGATTTTTACAAAAAATTGTTTAAATAATTGAAAACTGTTTGGAAATTTTATAAAAATAGTAAATATAAAAAATCATTTAATTGTGAAAAGTTTATAAAAATAATTAAATTTTACAAAGAATTCAATTACAATTTTTTAACAATAATTGAATTCTTGCGAACGATTTTATTAGAATTTTTTTTGAATAATTGAATTTTCAAGAAGAAATTTATTACTTTTAAAAATAATTCGAATTCTTGTGATGAATCAAGTTATTTATGAAAATAATAGAATTTTGCAAAGAATTTTATTAAAATGCCTCAAAATAATGGAATTTTTCGTTTTTAAGAATAATAAAATTTTACAAAGAATTTAATTTAAATTTTTGACAATAATTGAATCTCTGTATGGCATTTTATAATTAATAATATAATAATAATATAATAATAATTGAATTCCTAAAAAGCATTTTATTATTTATGAAAAATAATTGAATTCTTGAGAAAGATTTTATTAGAATTTTTTTAAAATAATTGAATTTCCAAGAAGAAATTGTTTACTTTTAAAAATAATTGAATTCTTGTAATGAATATTTTTATTTATAAAAATAATTGAATTTTGCAAAGAATTTTATAAAAATGACTTAAAATAATTGAATTTTTAGGAATAATTTTGTTATTTATCTTTAATAATTGAATTCCTTCGAAGAATTATTTATGTAAATAATTGAATTCTCATTAAGAATTTTATTAAAATCTAAAAGAAATAATTGAATTACTTAAAAAAAATTTTATTAAAATTGTATCTAAAATAACAATTTCTTTAAAATATTTAAATATGATTGAATACCTGTGCAAAATTCGAATATTTTTTCTAAATAGTTGAATTCTTCTAAAGAATTTTAAAGAAAATATTTTTTCAAATCATTGATTTTTTCTATAGGAATTGAAATTAATTTTTTAAGAATAATTATATTTGTTGAACAATTTCTGTAAAATTGTTTTAAAAATAATTGAAATCTTGCATTGAATTTTATTATTTACGAAAATAATTGAATAGTTGATAAGAATTTTATTAAAATTTTCAAAAATAATTGAATTCCTCAGAAGAATATTATGATTTATGAAAATAATTGAATTATTGCGAAAAATTTTATTAAAATGTTTAAAAAGAATTGAATTGCAGAGAAAATTTTGTTATTTTTGAAAATAATTGAAATATTTATAAGAAATTTATAAGCATTGTTTTAAATAAATTCATTTTTTCGAAATATAATAAATAATATGAAAATTTTATTTTAAATAATTGAATTCTTGTGGAAAACTTCATTTGGCAAAATAAATGAATTTTTCAATTAAAATAGTATTAAAAATAATTGAAATTCTTCGATAATTTTTATTATTTTTTTTTAAATAATTGAATATTGTTTCAAAGAATTTTTTAAGAAAATATTTTTTTTAAATAATTGATTTTTTCCAGAAATTGATATTAAATTTATAAGAATAATTTTTTAATAATTTTTTGAGCAATTCCATGTAAAATTGTATTAAAAATAATTGAAATCTAGCGATGAATTATATTATTTATGAAAATAATTGAATAGTTGGTGAGAATTTTATTAAAATTTTCAAAAATAATTGAATTCCTGAGAAGAATTTTATTATTTATGAAAATAATTGAATTATTGCTGAAAAATTTTATAAAAAAAAATTTTTTAAATTAAATTTCCATGAACAATGTTATTATTAGTCAAAGTATTTGAATTATTTTAAAGAATTGAATAAAAATTTAAAATAGTGGTCCTAATTTGTGACCATAGTCAAAACTCAAAATTTAGAAATTTTCAGATTTAACCAACTTTTCCCGTTGGCCATGCTTTGCTAGATTTTCAGAAATGGTTAAAATATGAAGATTTTGAGGGTTTAAAATATTTTTGACGCTGCTCATGGTTTATTACATTTTAACCATAATCAAAATATAAAAATTTTAAGGATTTAAACAATTTTTGCTTTTGACCATGATTTGCTATATTTTGGAGGTTTAGAGCTTGTTTACTTTAGAAAAATGTCAAATTCCAGCTAAATATGACCTTTGGTCATAGTTAATGGCAAATTTGCTAAATAATGGCAAAAAATGGCAAATTTTAGCTAACTATGGCCAAGGACCATAGTTAGCTAGAATTTACCATTTTTTCCGTTTCCACGTGGGGCTTTTTTGAATTTTAAAAATCTGACCATAGGGATAGAGTCGTTATTTTTACTGACTCGACAACAATATAATTTTAAAAAAAGAGAAAATAATACAATAATACAATAATACAAATAATACAAAATAATACAGAAAAATACGAAATAAAGAAAAAAATAACATATTAAGCATAAGTATAAATAATTTATGTACTCACATTTTCCATTATTTTTGAACTCGGGATATTTATCTCTAGTTTCCTTGACACTTTCCCGAGAACCAAGGTGCTTCCATTTTTGCACACTGTGCGCAGACATTGGTGGATAATCATTTTTCGATTGATACCCATTATATTGAGCTCCAGTCGATCTCTCATAATTTGTTATACTCTTTGGAAAAAATACAGCTTCTGTTGGTTTTGGAGTTGTTGTTGTCGTTGTTGTCGTCGTCGTCAAAGTAGTAGTAGAAGTCGTCGTCGTCGTGCTTGCTTCTAAAGTTGTACTCGTTTTCAAATTATTATCATCGTCCTCATCATTCTCATCATCACCATAATCCTGAAAAACAGAAATAGAAATTTTTATTTCATTATCTAAAATTTTAGTAACTCAAAGGTTATTTATTATACATAATGAATTTAATAGGCAGTGATGCCTATTATAATCGTAGTAGAGAAAATTGTCAATGAATTTTTAAAAGCTTTATACAGTGTAAAATAATGACCTGCCTCGGAGGTAATATTTTTCTGTAGGAAATCAATAAAAATCTTCTAGAAATCGTCTCCTGTGTATAGTAAATGTCGAATAAATGTTTTTGAAAGACATTCCGCGTGAAAGTCGACCAACATGTATCGATTAAGATTTATTTCTTTTCATCTGTCTCTGATAAATCAATCAGTACCACTTGTCTTCATTTTTTTGCTTTCAAATTGTAATTTTCCCATAATGATTCTTCATTTTGTCAATCCGAATCATTAGAAATTGTCGTCACAATTTCAAAAGTAAAAATATTTCCTTTTCTCTCATAGAGCAGCATTGGGATTGGATCCCAATTTTCGAAAGTTGATAAAATCCGTTTGCTGTCAGGTTTATTATATTAATTCAAACTATTTCCATTATAATTAATTTCTCTTTTTAAATTTTATTACTATTATTATTTTAGTATTGGCATTAGTATTATTAGTATTACTTTTTTTTTGTTTTAAGTAATTTTTAATTTTTGTTTTAAGTTTATTCGCGACGTGTGACAATTTTTTGCGAAATCTTGAGCATAGTACGTATTAGTTTCTATCGTGCTACTGTCACTGGTGGACAGTTAATTTGTTACAGAAACGAGAGTTCGACATTTGCATGAAAATATAATTATAGTTTATCGCTATACCTCTTAATTATACTGTCAAGCAGAGTAATACGCAAAAATTGGTTCAACTCCGTAACATCTGTTTTCAGTAAATGCTAATTTAGCATTT
Source organism: Leptopilina syphax (assembly GCA_032872505.1). Lineage (NCBI taxonomy): Eukaryota > Metazoa > Arthropoda > Insecta > Hymenoptera > Figitidae > Leptopilina > Leptopilina syphax. Next base: position 38,593,772 of record CM065471.1, read on the forward strand.
AGCTGATGACGGACAAGTCATAAAGTTTAAGGGGGAATGTCTAGGCAATTTATTCGATAAGCAAGGTGGATGACAACTTAATAGAAGAAATATTCTACAAAAAGAAACAGTGTTTCAATACCAGCAATCAATTCAGAAATCTTCTTTAATTTCTGGACTTGAAATATTAAAATTACTTTCTGTAAATAAAAATCTTTTTTCTGTAATGGAAAATTACTTTCTGTAATTCAAAATCTGTTTTCTGTCATGGAAAATTACTTTCTGTAATTAAAAACTACTTTCTGTGATGAAAAATTACTTATTCTGTATTTTAAAATTTCTTATTTCGTAATTAAAAATTTCAGCATAACAATAAATTTTTGTGCATCAGCGGATTGAAAACGCAATGCGTCTAAACAGAGTGAATCACAAATATATAGCAACTGATGATGTTACTCATCCTCTAGATTGAATATGCATAATAAAAATGTTGGCGAAAACACAAAAAGCATTTCTCTCGCGAGAGATGCAAAAGCCCCACGAAGTGCATGTGTTCTCGTCTTTGATATTGAGCCGCTGTAATGGAAACAATCTTCATTGCGTTTGACGTCCGACTAGATCACTAGAGTGCCGATGAAGGAGGATGCCAAGTTTACACTTGACATTTATCGGATATTTTTTCTTCACATTTCCCCTCAAGTCCCAATTGAAAGTTCGTATCATCATCAACAGAACAGAACAGAAAATTGGAAAATCTCAACTCTCTCTTTACTCAATAAAAATTCGTTCAATTTCACCGAATAAATTTCACAATTTACAATAACAGACTTCGCACTCGATAATTAATTTTTAAAAAGTAGTACTAAATGAATAAATAAATATTAAAAATAATTGAAATTCTGCGTTGAATTTTAAGATTTATGAAAATAATTAAATAGTTGCTAAGAATTTTATTAAAATTTTCAAAAATAATTGAAATACTGAAAAGAATTTTATTATTTATGCAAAAAATTGAATTCTTGCCAACGATTTTATTATAATTTTTTAAAATAATTGAATTTCCAAGAAGAAATTTTTTGACTTTTTAAAATAATTAAATTCTTGTGATAAATATTTTTATTTATGAAAATAAATGAATTTTGCAAAGGATTGTATTAAAATGCCTCAAAATAATTAAATTTTCGGGAATAACTTTGTTATTTATCTTTAATAATTAAATTCTTTCGATGAATTATTTATCTAAATAATTGAATTCAACAGAAGAATTTTATTACAGTCTAAAAGAATAATTAAATTATTTAAAAAAAATATAATTAAAAATGTATTTAAAATAATTGATTTCCTTCAAACAATTTTATTAAAACATTTAAAAATAATTAAATTCCTGTGAAGAACTAATATTTTTGTAAAGAAATAAATTCATGCAAAGAATTTTAATAAACATTTTTTTAAATAATTAATTTTTTCTAGGAATTGAAATTAAATTTTTAAGAATTATATTTTTTAAGCAATTCCTGAAAAATTGTATTAAAAATAATTGAAATCCTGCGATAAATGTAACTCGAACAATTTTAGATTAAATGCTTATTTCTTGGTCAAAAATTTAAGGGGGATTATTGTTTTTTAAATTCTGACAATTGAAAATATTTTTAATAAATTTTTGATAGCCAGCGTCCCCACCCGCCCGTATCAGAAAAACGAAATTATAAAATAAATCGAAAAAAAAATCATAACTCGAACAATTTTAGACCAAATGCTTTTCTCTTGGTCAGAAATTGAAGAAGGATTATTTCTTCTTAAAATGTGACAATTGAAAATATTTTTAATTAATTTTTGATAGCCAGCGTCCCCACCCGCCCGTATCAGAAAAACGGAAATTGGAAAATAAATCGAAAAAAAAATTCATAACTCGAACAATTTTAGACCAAATGCTTATCTCTTGGTCGGAAATTGAAGGGGGATTATTGCTCTTTAAATTCTGACAATTGAAAATATTTTTAATAAATTTTTGATTGCCAGCGTCCCCACCCGCCCGTATCAGAAAAACGAAAATTGGAAAATAAATCGAAAAAAAATTCATAACTCGAACAATTTTAGACCAAATGCTTATTTCTTGGTCAAAAATTAAAAAAGGATTATTGCTCTTTAAATTCTGACAATTGAAAATATTTTTAATAAATTTTTGATTGCCAGCGTCCCCACCCGCCCGTATCAGAAAAACGAAAATTGGAAAATAAATTGAAAAAAAATTCATAACTTGAACAATTTTAGACCAAATTTTTATTCTTTTTTCACAAATTAAAGAGGGATTTATTGCTTTTTAAAATGTGACTATTGCAATTTTTTTTATAAACTGTAATAGCTAGCGTAGGGGAGACTGGGGTAAACCCGCTCACAGGGTAAACCCGCTCACTAGCGATTTTACGCCATGAACTCAACTTAAGATGAAGATATTGGTACTGTGAATAGTACTTGACATTCAACTTATATTAACGAACTTTCGTTTAGTTTCATGAACTCAACATAGAATCAGAGACGATAAAATGTTTTTAAAGGTGTCAGAAAAAAAAACGTATTTTTGATTTTTAAGTTTTTCGATCATTATTTTTGAGTCTTAATTTATCTGGCAAATTTTTTTTGTTGCTATTGGATGTCCTTCTTCGAAGTACATATATAGTTTTGTCTTATTTAAAAAAGATTTAATTAAATTTATTCTGAAATGTGAGGAATACACTCGGGGTAAAGTCGCTCACGTGAAGTCGGGGTAAAGCCGCTCACTTAGTTTTAAATTTAAAATTTAGAATAAAATAATTTCACGTATTATATTTCAACAATAACACAATTTATGACTTATTAAAACCAAAATTGTAACTACATTTCACTTTCTCTTAATAAAATATAACACTATTTAAATCCATAGGATTCTTCTGATGGCTGGCGGCCGGCGTGTCGATAGTTTCACCGAGCCGTTAATTTTTGAAAATAATTGAATTTTTCATAAGTATTTCATAAACATTGTTTTACATTTAAATAATTTTCTAAAAATATAATAAATATTAATATTTAAATTTTATTTTAAATATAATTGAATTATTGTGGAAAACTTTCTTTGTAAAAAAATAATTGAATTTTTCCCTTATTTAAAATATTTTTAAAAATAATTGAAATTCTTTGATGAGTTTTATTATATATATGAAAATAATTGAATTCTTGCTTAGAATTTTATTTACAAATCTTTTTTAAAAATTGAGTTTTCTTAAAAAATGTTATTATTAGTGAAGGTATTTCAATTATTGTGAAGAATTGTATACAAATTTTGTTAAATAATTGATTTTTTTGAAATTTTAGGACTTGATATTGAAAGTAATTGAATTTCGAGTGTTTTTTGAAAATAATTGAATCGTTTTAAACTTTAAAGAATTTGATTATAATTTTTGAGAATAGTTTTTTGATTTGTAGTATTAGTGAATTTAAAGTAGTGGAAATTCTAAAAAAACAGAAACAGTAGCTTTTAATAACTGAAATCTAAAACAGTATTCAAATAGTAGCATAACGTAAAAAAGTAGCAAATAGTAAGTTTTGGTAAATAAGTGCGAAGCTTGCAATATTTAATTGTAATCATTAGAAATTGAAAACTGAATCAATCACTTTGTTTTTTCTAATTAATTGTGAAACTTTCTGCAAAAAGTGTCAAATCAACATTAATTTGAAAAAAAACTGATTCAAAATATTGAAAAAAATAGATTTATGTTCGAAATCAATGTTCCTAATTTGAACGAAAAGTTTTCTCCTTTATTACAGATTTATAATAGACATTTTAATTAAAAAAATCAATTGGCAATATGTGATAATTAATTTTTGAAGACTTGGAATATTTTTGCCTCATCTACTTTCACATTATTAGTTTCGCGCGTGCTTTCCGTTAATTTATGATTCAACAGGCGTGAAAACGAGACAGTTTTACAACGTGGGGGTACTTACCTACCGTGTCTCAAACGTTTACACCGACGAAGATAACGTAAGAGATTTACGGGGAAGGTACATAAAGAATCTTTCTATAAACGGTGTGCTCTCTTCGTCATATCTATTTTTTCCCCAACTCTCTCTTATTTAATCCGATTTCGAATATAATTCATATTATTAAAAACCAAAAAAAGAAAAAAAAGGATAAATAATCAATTTATATTCAAATTTTCTACGCACAAACCGATTATATTTATTGCCGACAAAAAAAAAATGTTTCCCATCACGCATAAATAAGAGGATTAAGGAATAAAATCCATTCCGGAAAATTCTTATTAATTTGAGACATTTTTTTAATTAGAATTCTCATTTTCCTTTTTTTCTTTTCTTATTTCTTCGTTTTGGTTTTGTATTTTTGATTTTATTTTTCTTTACCAACAAAAATATGAATACAAAGAGGCAAAAGATATCCGAAGTGTTTATAATCATCTGATAAGATAGCGAACGGATTCTTTATGAAAAATAAAAGAATATATAGTTTTTCATTGAGAAAACAAAAAAAAAAGTGTCGAGTTCAATTGTATCTAAAATCAACATTTCAATTAAAGAACTTATTGTGGATGCAATTTATCACCTGGAGAGTAATTGTAACCATTGTTAAAGTTGTAGAGAACGACAGAGTTTGCATTGTACCAGATTTGCCTATTCATAAATTTTTCCGATCTTCAGTTGATTCTTATCAAGTGAGGAGAAAATCGAGATTGATTTCAATGAATCCAATCTTTCGAAATAAGACATTTTTCTATTCGATGAATAGTAATTTATCGTTTTGCAATTATATGATTGAATAAAAAATTTGATGAATTGCTGTGAATTAGAAAAAGAGGAATTAGAATGGTTGACCATTCTAATTCCTCTTTTTCTAATTCACAGCAATTCATCAAATTCTTATAAAAAGTACAAAATAAAAAAAGAAAAATTCAACATTTTTCACAGAAATTCAATTATTTTGAGGCATTTTAATAATATTCTTTGCAAAATTCAATTATTTTCATAAATAACAATGTTCATCGCAAGAATTCAATTCTTTTTAAAAGTAATAAATTTCTTCTTGGAAATTCAATTATTTTTAAAAATTCTAATAAAAATTTATTCTAATTCTTTAGCAATAATTCAATTATTTTCATAAATGATAAAATTCTTCTTTTAGGAATTCAATTATTTTTGAAAATTTAAATTAAATTATTAGCTACTGTTCAATTATTTACATAAATCATAAAATTAAATCACAGGATTTCAATTATTTTTAAAACAACTTTACAGGATTTGCTCAAAAAATTTAATTATTCTTAAAAATTTAATTTCAATTCATCGAAAAAATCAATTATTTAAAAAAAGGTTTTTTTTAAATTCTTAGGAAGAATTCAATTATTTATAAAATAAAAATTAAATTTTTAATTTAATTATTTTCAAAAATATTACAATTTCTTACAAGATTTCAATTTTTTTCAAATATTTTAATAAAATTCTTCAAAAAAAATCAACTATTTTAAATAAAATTTTTCTCAATAATTCAATTACTTTCATAAATAACAAAATTCGTCTTAGCAATTCAATTTGTTTTAAAAGTTTTAATGAAAATCTTAGCAACTATTTAATTATTTTCGGAAATTATAAAATATATCGTAGGATTTTAATTATTTTTAATACAATTTTACAAAAATATAATTATTCTTTGTAATAATTCAATTATTTACATAAATATTAGAATTTTTAACAGGAATTCAATTATTTTCAAATATTAAATTGTTAAAAAAAGTCAATTATTTTAAATAAAACTTTAATAACATTTTTCGCAATAATTAAATTATTATTTAGATTTTTGTAAAATTCTTCTCAAGAATTCAATTATTCCCTAACATAAATAATTTTTGGAAATAATTCAATTATGTTAATAAATAAGAAAATTTTTCACAGAAATTCAATTCTTTTTAAACATTTTAATAAAATTTTCCGCAATAATTCAATTATTTTCATAAATAACAATATTTATCATAAGAATTCAATTATTTTTGAAAGTAATAAATTGTTTTCTTGGTAATTTAATTATTTAAAAAAATTCTAATAAAATCTTTCATCAAGAATTCAATTATTTTCATAAATAATAAAAATCATCAAAGAATTTCAATTATTTTCATAAATAATAAAAATCATCGAAGAATTTCAATTATTTTTAATACTATTTGAAATTAATTAATCGAAAAAGGAAAAATTGAATTATTTTCCCAAATAAAATTTTCCAGAAGAATTCAATTATTTAAAATAAAATTTTCATATTTAATATTTATTATATTTCGAAAAAATTAATTATTTAAAATTTTAAAACAATGTTTATAAATTTCTTATAAAATATTCAATTATTTTCTAAAATAACAAAACTTTCACAGAAATTAAATTCTTTTTAAACATTTTAATAAAATTTTTTTTGCAATAATTCAATTATTTTCATAAATAATAAAATTCTTCCGAGCAATTCAATTATTTTTGAAAATTTTAATAAAATTCTTAGCAACTATTCAATTATTTTTCATAAATCATAAAATACATCGCAGGATTTCAATTATTTTTAATACAATTTTACAAGATTTTTTTAAAATTCTTAAGAAGAATTCAATTATTTAGAAAATTAAATTTTTAATTTAATTATTTACAAAAATAAAAGAATTTTTTATACAAGCCTTCGATTATTTAAAAAAATTTTAATAAAATTGTATAAAAAAAATTAATTATTTTCAAATATTTTAATAAAATTGTTTCAAAAAAAATTAATTATTTTAAATACTACAATTTTATTAAAATTTCTTTAAATTAGTCAATTATTCTTTTAGATTTTAATAAAATTCTTCCTTAGAATTCAATTATTTACATAAATAAGTCTAATAAAATCTAAAGAATTCAATTATTAAAGATAAATAAGAAAATTATTCCCGAAAATTTATTTATTTTGATAAATAACAATATTTATCACAAGAATTCAATTATTTTTAAAAGTAATAATTTGCTTTTTTGGAAATTCAATTATTTTAAAACATTCTAATAAAATTTTTTGGTAAAAATCTTCCTAAAAATTCAATTATTTTTTTGAATAATGAAAAATTTCTCAGGAATTCTATTATTTAAAAATTTTCATAAATATTTAAATTCTTTCATGAATTATAAAATTCGTTGCACGAATTCAAGTTATTTGCATAATAAGAAAGAAGCAAAATATTTTTGATGAAAATTAGGAAAAAGTCAGGAAAATAAAAAAAATGGATTAGGAATATTTGTGAAGTGCCTAAAACGAGTTTTTTTTGGTCGTCAAGTTTAATTTTTCGATTGCTACTTTTTTTACTAATTTTTTTCTAGTTTGAAAGCTACTTTTTAAATAATTTTAAATAAAGAGCATATTTAGAAAAATGTAAACATTTTGGAATGAAATTCCTTTCTTCATCCATCTCGACCATGAACTTATAAGCGCCGGACTAAAATAAAATCGTTATATAGCAAACTCTCTCATATAGTTTTTACGATTCCGATAATTCTAGGGTCTGCGAAATATCATATACTCTTAACTAGAAAATTTTGATTGCGTGCTGTAATTTTAGGTGGTATAATCGCAGTAGTAAAAAAATATTTCTCAATTTTTTCTTATCTAATCATCACGACAATGTGATTCACTTTCATTAGAAAATATTATACGGGTTTAAAATTTCCGTATTAATAATAGAATTTAAAAAGTGTTGCTATTATCTCTTTTTTTAGTGAATAATAAATATTCACTTTCTGCTTAGCTAACAGATGTTAAGTATTTCGGGTCAAGAAATTATCTATTTATTTCGTTGCGGTTCAATACGAGTAGCGTGTTAGAGCTATTTATAATAAATTACAAATGATGTTATCTGTTTCTCGTATTATGCATTTACAATATAATTAGAGTGCATATACGAAAACCAGTATTAACACTTTAAAGAGTGGCGAAATCTTTGCATGGTATTATAAAATAATTGATTCCACAACTGTACGATTAATATCAAATTTAAAAGCGTTGACCCTTTCTTATCGTTATACGATTTGAATTTGAAATGCGAAAATGGAAATATTATTTTGAACTGCTCTATTTCATTTGGTTGCAAACTATGTATCATAAAATGTCTTCTAATATCTGTTTTGAAAAAAATCGCACTCAACACGTTTTGATAAATTATGCAAAATGAAGAATTTAATCTACGTAAATATTTTTCTCATTGGTCATATGGTTTGCTAGTATTTGACCATAATGAAAATATAGAAATTTTGTAGGTTTAAAATATTTTTGCCATTGGCCATGGTTCCCCAAAGTTTGACCACAATTAAAATATATTAATTTTCAGGTTTTTAAATATTTTTGTCGTTAGTCATGTTTCGTTAGATTTTAACCATGCCAAGCTTCGTACTCGATAGTTTAATTAAAAAAAAAGTAAAAAGTCTTCTTGTATATATTAAAAATACGTTTAATTTTCAATATTTTCATTGCAGAGTGAAAAAAAGAGTGTTTTCAGTGATTCTGTAGAAACAGATGATGACCTTCGGTATCGATGTACAAGAATAAATAAATATACAAAAAGAAAAGGGAACTTTGTCTGCTTTCCAAAGTGTATTGACTATGTTACAATATTATATGAAGGTTCTTCGATTTTTGGGTGGTCTGGTTTCAGTATATTCAGTTAATAACAGGAGGTACCCTGGATGAGCTCTAATGCTCTTTAATGCTCACAGGCCGACCGTTCCAGCCGAAAGCAGTTAAGGGCGCGTAAAGTTTTTTACCCTTTGCTCTGCTACGTGCTTCTTCAACTCGAGGCTATTCGCTGCTCTCTCTTTCTGTCTCTCTGAGGAGCCAAGTTCGTAGGTAACTTTAACTCATTGAATTATGAAAAACCTTTCACCAATTGTGTCAATTCACTATATTCAGTTTACTATTTCAGTTTACTATTTCAGTTTACTATACACAGTAAATCGTGAGGTCTTAAAAAGTGTTGCAGATTAAATTAACACCAAAAAAAGATTAAAATAATCAATTTTGGTGTTATTTTTTACAATAATTAAAATTTTAGTTCATTAAATTTTTTTAAAAGTATAAAACATGAAGATATCGATAACTCCAAGTCTTCGACTCAAAGTGATCGATTTCTTCATATTTTATTTAATATTAATTATTTAATATTTTAATTAAATTAAAAATTTAATTAAAATTTTAATTTTTTTTAAATTAAAATTTTATTAAATTATTAAATTATTTATTTAATATTTTAATTAAAAATCACCAAGTGATAAAATTATTATTTTATATTATAAGAATATTATACTTCATCAAAATTATTTTCATTATTTCAATTCAATTATTATTTTCAAAAAATTTTAACAACAATTTTACTTTATATCTACTATTTTTAATAATTTTCGAAAAAGTTCCTTGGCAATTTTCAAATCCATTTGTTTACAATATTCAATTTCACGAAATTTCAATTATTCCTAAATTCTTTATTATTATTAGAAAATAAAAACTTAAAAAGAAAAAAAAAAACTTATAAAGAAAATTCAATTAAACTTTTTCAAAAAAATTAATTTCAAAATTCAGATATTTCTAAAAATTCACGCTATATTGCTTTTAATATTCAATTATAATCTAAAATTTTAACTGAAATTCATTTTTATGAAATGAAAATCAATTTTTATTAGAAAATTCTAGAAGCATTTAATTATTTTAATGCAAAAGTAAATAATTTATTGAATAATTGAATGTTTCTCAAAATTCAATTCTCATAAAGAATTTTATTAAAAATTTTTTAGATAATTGAATTCTTTTGTCGAATTTTATTAAAACTTGCATTAACATAATTACTTTTTTCAAGGAATTTAAATTATAATTGTAAGAAAAATAATTGAAACGCAGCGATAAGTTTTATTAGTAAAAATAATAACTCGAATCCTTAAGAAGAATTTTATTACTCTTGAAAATAATTGAATTTCTGCAATAATTTGTAACTTCTCTAAAATAAAATTTTTTTCTAATGTTTTTAACTTAAATTCTTCAATAAATCCATTATTTACAATTCAATTTTATAAAATTTCAATTATTTGGAAATTCTGCAATCAAATATATATTAAAAAATAAAAACTTGAAATAATTTCAATAAAAATCCTATTAAAACTATTAAAAAGAAATAATTCTACAGAATTGTTTGTGAAAAATATGAAAAATTAAGAATTTCAATGATTTTAATTTGAAACTTTTTCAAAATTTAATTATGTCTAAAAATCCACGTTATAATGCTTTTAATATTATTAATTATAATCTAAAATTTTAACTGAAATTCATTTTTAAAACCATTTTTATTGGTAAATTCTACGAGAATTCATTTATTTAAATACAAAAATAAATAATTTATTAATTTCATGTTTTTTGAAATTATTTCATAAAAAATGTTATCAACAAATTTTTTAAATCATTAAATTCTTTGGACGAATTTTAATAAAATTTTTAAGACTAATTACATTTCTCGACATTTATTAAAATTGTATTAAAAATAATTGAAATTCTGCAATGAGTTTTATTATTTATGAAAATAATTGAATTTTTATAAAGAATATAATTATTTAAAAAATAATTGAATTTTTATAAAGAATATAATTATTTAAAAAATAATTGAATCTCTGTAAAAATATTTTTATTTATATGAAAATAAATAAATTATTGCAAAGAAATTTTTTAAAAAATTTAAAAATAATTGAATTCCTGTGAAATTTTTATTATTTTAAGAAAATAATTAAATGTTTGAGTAGAATTTTATATTAACATTTTTTTTAAATAATTGAATTCTTTTGGAAAATTTGATAAAAATAGTAGATATTGAAAATCATTATTGAATTCAGGAAAATTTTTGAAAATAATTGAATTTTGAAGAATAAGTTTATTATTTAATAAAAATAATTGAAATTTTGAGGAGAATTTAAAAAAATTTTTTAAATAATTGAATTAATGCGAAGAATTTTATTACTTTTGAAAATAATTGAATTTTTGCAATCATTTGTAACTTTCTCTAAAATTAAATTTTTGTTTAGTATTTTCAACTAAAATTCTTTTATAAATCCATTTCTTTTGATAAATAATTAAAATATTACAAAATTTAAGTAATTTCAGAAGAATTTGAGTTATTAAAATTTTTTCAAACTTTAAGTTCTTTAAAGTTTCTGTTAATAAATTCATGCAAAATTGAAACTTTATAAAATTTCAATTCATTTAATATTGAATTATTACCTAGAATTTTAACTGAAATTCATTTTTAAATCAGTTTTTTATTAGTAAATTCCACGCGAGAATTCAATTATTATTTAAATACAAAAATAAATAATTTATTAATTTCATGTTTCTTGAAATTAAATTCTCATAAAAAATGTTATCAACAAATTTTTTAAATCATTAAATTCTTTGGACGAATTTTAATAAAATTTTTAAGAATAATTACATTTTTCGAGGAATTCGATTAAAATTGCATTAAAAATAATTGAAATTATGCAATGAGTTTTATTATTTATGAAAATAATTGAATTCCTAAAAGAATTTTATTATTTTTTAAAAATAATTGAATTCCTGAGAAGAATTTTATTATTTATGAAAATAATTGAAATATTCGAAGAAATTTATAAAAAAAATTTGAAAATAATTGAATACCTTTAAAAATTTTTATTATTTATTAAAATAATTGAATGTTTGCGTAGAATTTTATTCAAATATTTTTTAAAAATAGAATTCTTTTGGAAAATTTTATTGAAATAGTAGATTAATAATAGATTATTTTAATCCTTTCTGGTGTTAATTTAATCCTAGAGGGATTAAACTGTTGCAGATTATTTTAATCCATTCTGGTGTTATTTTAACACCTCACGTTTTACTGTGTATTCAGTTTACTATTCAGTTTACTATTTAGTTTACTATTCGTCCCTACTTTTCAATACCCATTCTAATTATTTAAAAATTTCTTCTAAAATATTAAAAAATTTGTTGTTTAAAAAAAAAATTTAGGCACTTAAAATAATTTATGATTTCTTTCATTTGAGGAAAAAAGTTCTTCTTTCGCTTCTAAAAAATTGGGAACACTTTGAATATTTTTTCACCTAACAATCGACCCAAAAAAAGATACAAATTTTTGGAGAAATTTGCAAAGTGTATTTTTAATTGTACCATAAAATAGAAAATTTATTTCTTCTTCTATATTCGAGCATTAAGTTTTGGACGAAATATATACTTAACTTAAATATAGCCGCAAGATGGTCATCAAATTCAAAAGTGACAATATTTCTTTGTAGTTCCCCTCTTTCAATATCATATAAATATTTCAACTAGGGAAATAATTTACTTTTTATTTCTCCCTAACCGGGTATAATTCCTTTTCAAGGATATTAGCATTTTTAATTTATTCTCGCGTAGGCATTGCGAAAACTGCATTATTAAGGGAGTGGACGACTTTTATGATCGGCAATAAATCGAATGTAGCTGAAGAAACGATATTTTCTTTTTCTAATAATAATGTTATTCACAATTCAACCTGTCTCAAGAATATTTGCGCAGTCGTTCATAATTTTTTCAATTTTTCAACCCTTTTAAAAATTTATTAAAAAACAATTACAAATTTGCTATTTTACCAAAAATATCAGGGTTTCATAAAAAAAAGGATTTTTGCTGACGATATTCGTGAATTAAGTATGGTATCAGATAAGACATGCGGAAAATAGAGAGTAAAATAACTACAAAACAGTTATTAATGACCAGAAACAAATTTTAGAAATTTTTTGTAAATGATTACGTGTTTTTAGTCAGAATTTCAAAATTCAAAATGGCGGATACAATATGGCGGCCGATACTTTAAAAAATTAGCCGATTCGCTTGAAAATTCGTTACTCAGGGGTTTTTGGGTCGCTGATTACGAATCTGATATCTGATTTTCAAAATTCAAAATGGCGGATACAATATGGCGGTCGATTTTTTAAAAAATTAACCAATTCACTTGAAAATTCGTTACTCGGGGGTTTTCGGGGTCGCTGATTACGAATCTGATATCAGATTTTCAAAATTCAAAATGGCGGATCTAATACGTCGATTATGATGAATTTTTAGAAATAGGAAATATGATTATAAAAAAATTTGCATCAGATACGGTTACTTCTAAACTGTGCGGACAATAAAGGTCTCGAGGCGAAACGATCACATCCAGGATAGACAGAGTTCACCCATCAGGCCACCCACCATGAACAATAAAACCTCATATTCCCGTTTCTTATATGCACAACGATTAAATTTTCCCCTTTATTTGTCTTTTGTTTCTCATCCCACGAAAATTTTTCCATTTTTCAATTTACTAACGACGATAGGGTAAAATAGAAAAAAAAGACTAATTAAACAGATTTTAAACAAGTTGAATAAAAATTAAAACTCATATTAATTTATTATAATTCCCCTATGGACCGCGGGGAATGTATTATTAAATAAAAAAATTAATTGTGAGCAAAATCGAATCCCATGGTTATAAATGATGATGATGATGATGATGATGATGATGATGATGATGATGATGATGATGATGATGATGATGACGATCTCAAATACAAATTATTAAAGATTGATATATTAATTTGTATTTAAGATCATTAATTAGTATAAACTATAAAGTAATCCGGAAATGGCAGTGATGAAGATGTTGAAAATAAATAATTATGTCAAGTATTTATTTATACTTGACATATAATATAAACGTTTGTATTAATTTTCGAATGTGAATGCATTAATTTTCAATTTCGAAATTAAAGATTTTGCTTGTACTTATTATCTTTTCTTTCTGATCTGGATGTACGACGAAGTCAGTGGCAAACTCATCGATCTTATATTGAATGGATACAGTGCAAGGAGTGCAAGAAAAAATTGTATAGATAACAGTGAACAAAAAAAGAAAATGGGGAATATCGATTGGAGTGAGAATTTAAAATACATTTCTGTATTATTTTAAAGGGCGAGTGTTTATAATTCGTGTGATTTCTAATATTAAACCTTTTCTACCGATCCCTCTATTTTCATAAACTATTTTCGATATTTAAATTGCTTTGCCTAGCGATTAGCGAGACTTTAAAGAATAAATGAACCAATAGCATAAAATATGTAGTACAAAGATAATAATTAATTTAAATTCTTATTTTAAATTTTTATGTTAGAATTTAAAAATATACATATTTTAAACAAAATTGACTGTTTTAAGTTTTAAATTATTAAATTACACAGGAAAAAAAAGTCTGACTCCGTTTACACCTTAAATTCAGCCCATGTATTTCACATAAGTCTGTCCTTGTTTAATGGGGCTGACTCCGTTTACACCTTAAATTCAGCCTCGAAAACAGGCTAAAAGTAAAACTTTTTTTTTAGTGTGTAATTAATAGAATGTTAATTATTCTGAAATATTAAATAATACTATTCAAATTCAATTAAAATAAATAAATTATATTAAAAAAAGTATGTTCTTGCTATTTTATATTTTCCTTTTTCTATGATTTAAAAACTTTTATTACATATTTGACAATTATTAATTAATTAATTAAATTTTGAATTAATTGATAATTAAACACAAATTCATTTATTGTTATAAGCAGATAAAATTCATTATAAAAATTCAATTATTTTTATAACTAATAAAACTCATCGGAGTATTTCAATTATTTTTAGCACAATTTTAAAAAATTCTTCGAAAAAAGCAATTATTCTTAAAAATTTTATAAAAATTCTTCGAAAGAATTCAATTATTTAAAAAAATTTTGATATAATTTGTTTATTAGAATTTAATAATTATTTTCAATACATTTTTACTGAAATTTCTTTAAAAGATTCAATTATTTTTAAAAATTTCAATGAAATTCTTCGTATGAATTCAATTATTTTCAAAAAATTTTGATAAAGCTCTTTATAGGAATTAAATATGTTAAAAAATATTCAATTATGCGAGAAATTATTTGTTTTTGTATTTAAATAATTAAAATATTTGTAGAACTTATAGGAATATAAGATTCACAACAGGAATTCAATTTTATTAAAAAAAATTGAATAAAGTTCTTCACAAGAATTCAATTATTTTTATAAATAATAAAATTCGTCTCAGAAACTCAATTATTTTTTTTAACTTTTATTACTAATCGTTGCAAAAATTCAATTATTTTCATAAATATTAAAACTGATCGCAGAATTTCAATTATTTTTCTTACAATTATAAATAAATTCCCCTAAAAATGCAATTATTCTTAAAAATTTTATTAAAATTTCTCGAAAGAATTCAATTATTTTAAAAGTTTTTCATATATTTTGTTTATTTGAATTTAATAAATATTTTTAATACATTTTTAATTATAGAAATTTTTAAAAAATTCAATTATTTTCAAAAATTTCAATGAAATTGTTCGGAGAAATTTAATTACCTACTTAAAAAAAAATTATGATAAAACTAATTGTGAGAATTCAATTTTAAAAAATATTCAATTATTCAATAAATTATTTATTTTTTCATTTAAATAATTGAATTCAATAATTAAAAAAAAATTGAATGAAATTTTTCGCCGGAAGTCAATTATTTCTATAAATAATAAAATTGTTCGTAGGAATTCAATTATTTAAAAATTTTTTGATTAAGTTATATAAGAATTTAATTGTAAGAAATATTCAATTATTCAATACATTATTTATTTGTTTTTTATTTTTGTATTTAAGTAATTGAATTCTCGTATAGAAATTTCTATGAACAATTGATATGAAATTGAATTACTGTTAAAATATTAAATATTAATTGAATATTAGAAGCGTTACTCTCAGGAATTCAATTATTTGAAAAAAATTTAATAAAATTTCTCGCTGGAATTCAATTATTTCTATAAATAATAAAATTTTTCGTAGAAATTCAATTATTTAAAATTATTTTTTGATAAAGCTCTTTATAAGAATTTATATATTAAAATTTTTATTTCGAAATAAAATGATTAAAGTTTTGAATAATTTTATTTATAAATTTCAGGAAAAAAAAATAATTGAATTTAGAAGAATTTCAGTTGTAATTTTTAGAAATAGTTAAATTTCAAAAAGGCTTTATATTGAAATCATTTAAATTGTTTTAATTCATGTGGACAAATAAATAGATATTTAAATATTTATTTTAAAAAAATTATTCTATTTTTGAATGTAATTTAATTTAGAAATTGTATATGAAAAAATTGAGTCGTCAAATTTAATTTTTCGATAGCTATTTTTTTACTACTTTTTTTACTACTTTTTACTACTTTTTACTACTTTTTACTACTTTTTCCTACTTTTTACTATTTCTTACTACTTTTTTATACTACTCTTTTACTACTTTTTAACTACATTTTACTACTTTTTTACAATCTTAAAGCTACTTTTTGAAACTTTTTTAAAATTATTTATCGAGTAGGTACGAATCCTGCATTATTTGTAATCTAATGATTCGAATTATTTTTAGAAAGAATTATTGAACACCAGACTGTGGAGTGTTTAAATAGGTTGCGATTCCGACTAATAATGTTTAGTTGTAAAAATTTCATCTCAATGAATCAATGTAACATCAACTCTTAAGACTTATGATGATTATGATCATAAACGGTGTTAACGCCAACTAACCACTTTGTTCGTGCGTGACGATAGAAGTCAAGTTGAAAAGCATGAGGCATTTCAAGAAATCCTTAACGGAAGCCACAAACGATGACATTGTCATAAACATTTTTCAGCCTTTCAAAAACAACTGAACAATTTATCTTCGACTTTTTTCCCTTCTTCAATATTTCGTCATTTATCATAAAGTAATAAAAAATAAACATACCACAAGATGGTATTTTTTTTACCATTTTGGTTGTCCACACTCACGTCCTCCCTTTATGGATTTTTTAAACTTCAAAATAATAAAATACAGAAATTTTGCGACATGCCAGTGAGACCTTAGATTTTTATTTTCCTTCTAAGAAATCTCAATACTTAGGCAAAATTTAAAGAAGAAAAAACTTTAGGACCAAATTCCTTAATTGTTTTATTGAATCTAAGCCACGTGCGTCTTAGAAGAAATCTATCATTTTTAACGATTCTTTTTGATTCTTCTTAACTTCGTTCTTAACAGAATTGGTCTTCTTTACGACAGTTGGTTAATAATGAGACACATGTCCCAATAATTTCAAATGAATACAAACACTCTGGATTAATTTTATTTTCTCTCTTTACGATCTGAATAATTTATTTTACGACACTGACAATATTTTTCCAATTCTTTTATATTTATTGTATCCCATACTTTTTTTCCTATACTTCAAGGTTTATTGTAAATGTAATAAACCATTTTTTCTTATTTATGATAATTTGTACCGCACTTTTATAAATCAAAAATATTTTCGAATATTTCAATAAATTAATATTTACATTTTCGGTCTCATAAATAGAAAATATTATCATAATGTTTGGTAATCTCAATTCTCAACTTAATATGTTTGTTAATGATTCTCAAGAAGTGGATAATAATTTTCATTTGATGGCACATTATAGTGTCTTTTAAGAATCAGTTTTACATGTTTGGCTTCTGAATTGGAATAATTGAATCGAAGCCAAAGGACGTGTCGTGCAATTTGTCAAGCGAGGATAACATATATGAGTTATTGACCTGATTCTTATTAGTTTTTCTCTTCGTCTCTTAGTTTATAAACAATATGATGTTTTGAATTTCGTTTTTTTGAGAGAGATCCACGCTCTGCACACCTTGGCGTATAAAATACGGAGACTTTCATCTCGGTGCATTTCTTTTGGACGCTGGCCAATTTTCAACTATAGAGGACTTTATTTTTGGTGCCGACCTCGATAAAAATATTCCTAGTGCTTGAATATTCGCGCATCAGTTAACACCAGTGCAATTACCATATCTCTTGCGAAGGGGTGATAGGTAAACAATTTTCTAGCAATTGATATTCTTCAGACCAAAAGTTCTAAAATTTTGGAATTATTTATGTATTAAAAAATTTTATATTTTAACTATGGTCAAAATCGAGTGAACCATAATGGCCAACGACAAAAATATTTTAAATTCTCAAAATATCCATACTTTGACCAAGTTCGAAAAATCTAGCAAAACTAGTAGCAAATCGTAAAAAAAGTTTTAGGTTTTATAGTAGATGAGTGCGAGGCCTAAAAACAGTTTTGATGTTCAAAACTGCTGAAGTTGAATAATGTTTAATTATATCCTCGATCTGAATACTATTTGCGAAAAGAATTACAGCATTTCAACGACACTGACTTGATACTTTTATCACTTTTCGTTGTCATCTTACAATAATCGTGACTTGAATAGACGTGGGATGTTCTGTTGTACCTCCCTTTTATTACCGTTGGAGGTTTAACCTTTTGAAATAATCCATGTATTGAAGGTTTATATCGACCTTTGAAAAGCATATTTATATTGTATTTATGTTTTGCGGGTGGTCGATAATTTCAATTTTCAAGACATCATTATCTTAAATGCTTGTCGTAATGAATTTTCATATCTTGTCGCAATGAAACCATAATAATAACAATAAGGAATAAATTCGTTACGAAAGAAATGTCGTCATCTAATACAGAAATATTCATCTAATACCAGTACTTTTAACCACTTTTATATCAAATCCGAAAGAGTTGAGTTAATAAGTTAAAATTTAGTTCTAAAATTTAGTCCATTTTTTAAATACTTTCAAAATGTAACTAAGGTTACAAAATTTATTTATCGCTGAACATTTTAATTCATTTTAATTCCATATTTATTATGTAGCGGCACATAGTCAAGATTGGACTATTTTTGAAATAAACGGTTGGAAAAAGTTTATAAACAAAGTTCGAAAGACGGTGGTCCCGTATACGGATTGTGTAAGTGAATTTATTTTTCCCCACCTATCGCATATTATTCATGGGTTCTAATAAATTTTATGTGTTTTTAAAGTATCCGAATTGTGTAATTTTCGACAGGTATATGGAATTATTAATGGATTTAGATGATTATAATAGAGGAAGGAGGAGTGTTTTTTGATGTTGTGGTCATGGTCATATCGATAACCACCGACTATATCTCAAGTGTGAGTCATCAATACGTTCATTCGAGTGATTTACTGTGTATACACTTGGTCACGATTTAACGGACATTTACCTTTTCATTCATAAACTTTTGATATATTTCATATTTCAATGTTTTCTTCACTTCATCAATTTTTCTATGCGGGATAAAGTATTTTTTATTCGTGATAAAAAATGTCATTCAAATTCAATTTTGAAAAATTTATTGAAAAATTTTTTCCCAAAAAAGGTAAAAATTATAATTTTAGAGTTCTTTGGATAATTTTCAGATTATATATTCAAGATTGAACAACACTTGCTTGTTGAGTTTACTGTATATTTTTTCTTTTGTAAAACTTTCTATTAAAGAAGATGGTACAAGTTTTAAGGAGAAAATCAACAAAATTGAAGATAATTGCAGGGCGAAATTTAGTTATCGGATACACTAGTAGTTTATTTTGCGGTTTGTTAACATGACCCCTGAACCATGGGTGGTCCTTTGAGATTGCGAGGTCACTGATCTTGGTATAAGAATGCATAGGTCGAAACGGAGACGATGATATTATTACGTGACTAGCTCTTTTATAATTATTCCGAATATTTACATATAATTAAAATCAAGGCCATAGTTTGCTAGAATTTGCCATTTTTCCAAAGTATATAAATATGCTCTGAGCCATACTTTGAAACCTTAAAATTTTTATATTTTAACTATGGACAAAATTTAGTGAATCATGGTCAACGACAAAAATATTTTAAACCCTGAAAATTGAATGTTTTTAGATATAATTTTAAAAAAATGTTTTAAAAAAATTCAAATACTTTCATAAATAATATACAGTTTTTACAGGAATTCAATTATTTAAACAAAATTTTCCTATTATTTTTCGAAAAAAATCAATTATTTTAAAAAATTTTAATAATAGTTGCAAAAATTCAATTATTTTTATAAACAATAAAATTCTTCTCAGGAATACAATTATTTTTATAAATAATAAATTTCTTCTTAGCAATTCAATTATTTTAAAAATTTTTTATAAAATTTAGAATTTAGAATTTAGAATTTCTTTTATTTTGTTCTAGGAAAACCATGAGAACAATTTTTAAAGTACAATAAAATACATAATATACATTATTCATATAATAAGCATTTATAATTTAATCTTAATCAAAAGTTGCATAACAATGATGAAGATAGAAATATTAACTCTTAAAGAGTCTACAAAAAAGATAAAAGAATAGTAAAGCACACAACATACAAACGAAAAATTCATTGCAAGAATTCAATTATTTTCATAAATGATAAAACTTATTGCAGAATGTACATTATTTTGAAATGAAATTTTAAATGAATTCCTCGAAAAATACAACTGTTGTTAAAAATTTTAATAAAAATCTTTGAAAGAATTCAATTATTTTTAAAAATTGGAATGAAATTATTTATAATAATTGAATTGTTTTTAATATAATTTTAATAAATAAATATAATAATAATAAATAAATAAATAAATAAATAAATAATATACAATTTTCAAATAAATTCAATTATTTAAATAGATTTTTATGAAAATTTGCGAGAAGAATTCAATTATTTTTATAAATAATAAAACTCTTCTCAGGAATTGAATGAATTTATAAAATTTTAATAATAATATTTGCAAGAATTTAATTATTTACAATACAATTTTATTAAAATAGCAGAATTCAATTATTCTTAAAAGTTTCAATAAATTTCTCTACAGAATTTCTATTATTTTTACTCTTAGATAAAATTTGAATTTTTAATAACTTTCATCGGAAATTTTAAAGAACTCACAGTTTGTTGTTAAATTTTGATATTATTTGAAAATATTGAAAATGATTATAACAAATTTAAAAAGTATACTTTTTACAAACAAAATAAGAACTTAATAAGAATTTTTATAGAAAATTGTTTAAATAAAAATCAAAATATTAGTATCAGTAGTAAAAGTCGATTTTAGTCAGACAAAATTATGAATACTGTGAAAAACATAATAATAAGCTTAGAAAGTACTTTTTTAAAATAAGATATAGAAAAATGATACAAAACTGTTTAAAAACCACTTAAAACGTTAATATTAGTAGTAAAAGGCTGTAATAGTCAGACAAAATTGTAAATATATTGAAACAAATAATAACAAGCTTAGAATGTTCGTTTTTTAAAAACAAAATATGAAAATTACTCAAAATTGTTTAAATACCGGTTAAAACATTAATATTAGTAGTAAAAGGCTGTAATAGTCAGACAAGATTGCAAATATATTAAATATGATAATAACAAGCTTAAAAGTACAATTTTTAAAGACAAAATATAGGAAAATTACTCAAAATTGTTTAAAAAACACTTAGAACATTAATATTAGTAGTAAAAGTCGATTTTAGTCAGACAACATTGTAAATATAATGAAACAAATAACAAGCTTAGAAATTACTTTTTATAAAAACAAATTAAGAAAATCATACAAAACAGTTTAAATAAAATATTAAAATCAGTAGTAAAAGTCGACTTAAGTCAGACAAAAGTGTAAAAATTGATTAATAATTATTTTCAATTAATTTTGAACTACATTTCTGGAATGAATTTAATTATTATCAAAAATGTTAATGCTATTTTTCTTAAAACTTCAATTATTTAAAAAAAAAATTGCATAAAGTTCTTTATAAGAATTGAAATTTAAGAAATATTCAATTATTCATTAAATTTTTTTTTTTTATTTAAATAATTGAATTCTCGTAGAACTTTCTAATAAAAATTGATTTAGAATTGAATAAAAAAAAATGATTAAAGTTTTGAATAATTTTATTTATGAATTTTAAGAAAAATGAATTGAAAAATGATTGAATTTTGAAAGAATTACTTTTGTAATTTTTAGAAATAGTTAAATTTCAAAAGAAGCGTTAAATTGAAATCATTTAAAATATTTTAATTCCTGCAGACAATAGATAAAATATTAATAGGTATTTAAATATTTACTTAAGAAAATTATTCTATTGTTGAATGTAATTAAAAATTTATAAAAAAATTGAGTCGTCAAGTTTAATTTTTCGATAACTACTGTTTTACACGACTTTTTTTTGTCTTTAAGCCACTTTTTGATACTTTTTTAAAAATAATTATCGAGCACGAAGCTTGACATGGTTAAAATCTATGAAAACATGGCTAACAAGAAAAATATTTAAAAACATAAAAATTTATATATTTTAACTGTGGTCAAATTCTGAAAAACCATGACCAATAACAAAAATATTTAGAACCCAAAAAAAATTTTTATAATTTGACTATGGTAAAAAAATACTGAACCATGGTCAATGAAAAAAATATTGAAAACCTTCAAAATTTCTATATTTTTTACCATGGCCAAAATCTATCAAACCATAGCTTGATTACTTTTGCTAAAAGTCTTTGATCATAGTTAGTTAGTATTTGTCTTATTTTTACCTCATTATCCCGGTTTAATTTTAACTTTTTAAGAGACGAAAAGAAGTTGTTATTAATTATTTTAAGTGTAATAGAGACTTAAATATTTTTAGTTTATTTTTTAAATACATCTTTATGCAAAATATATCGAAAATATTCTTTGCGCATTAGAAGGAAAATAAATGAGTAGAAAATTCGTGCCAATGGCGACGCGAAGAGGTCACACTAAAGTTTCTTTATTCTGCATTGATAATTTTAATGAGAAAAGAGATGCAACAACTTTTCAATGACATCATCTCTTATTCACGCGTTCAATATATTTCGCGATATCTATTCACACGACACTCCCTAGAAAGTTTTTTACACAGTTTAATAAATGTGACGACAATATTTCATTTTGAAAAATAGCCTCACTCTCTCTCTCTCTCTCTTTCTTTTTCTTTTCCTCTCGCTCTTAAGTTCCAACTTCCAATGAATATTTTCACTGGAAAATTATTTTTTCCGCATTGAAAAACAAATTTTTCACACTGAAAAATATTTTTTTCTTTTTGACTTGAAAATAAACTTTTTCCATTGAAAAATAAATTTATGTCACCGGGAAATTAATTTTTTCCATTGAAAAATTATTTTTTCCTCATCGAAAAAATAAATTTTGTCACCATAAAAATATATTTTTTTTACTAGAAAGAGAAAATAAATCTTTTACTGAAAAAAAAAAGATTTTCACTGTCAAAAATATATTTTTTCACTAGAAAATAAATTTTTTTTTTATCAATACATTTTTCGCCTTGAAAGAATTATTTAAAGAAAGTAAAAAAATTAAAATAAAAAAAAAATATAAAAATATAAAAAAATATAAAAAATAAATATAAAAAATAAAATTGGTCTGTAGAAGAATTTAAATTCTTTGAGGGGAAATTTTATGCCAATTATATCACTATACTTATTGGTATGTCTATAAATTTCCTTGGGTGGAATAATTAATTACATTCAGACAATACTTTCAAATCGGGGTATTTTATTATTAGCTATAAGATAAGCTATAAATCAGAAAATTATCCGCGATTTTTAGATTATTAATAGTTTAATTGGATTATCCTGTTTGTTTTATTAACTGCTGCTATAAATTATTTCAAAAAAGGGCATTTTAGTCGCACATTTGTTTATTTTCCCGAGTTGTAAATAAATAGTGTTGCTCTTATCAATTATTAATATAACTGCAATCGCAATAATTATTCATAATCATTTAAAGTTCAAGCGCAGAACTGAAAGCATTTCTAAGAGCACTTTTTCAATAGGGAACAGTGATTCATAATTTGGAACCAAATTTTCCAATAAAAGAAGGAAAAATTATGTTAATTAAATTGAATTTTGTTTTAAATTTTGTTAATTAAATTAAATTATTTAAAATTTTGTTAATTAAATTAAATTAATTAAAATTTTGTTAATTAAATTAAATTAATTAAAATTTTGTTTTTTTAACGAAAAAGTCTAGAATTGAGTTCTCGAAGTTTAAGTCGATGTAAATTCTCAATAATGTTGAATATAATAGAACATTGCCGACTTTGGCATCGCCTCATTCCTTAAGTATTAAACGTCTAATGGTACAGTTCATGATGGAATGGAAAAACCCTTTAGGTGGAGTACTTCTTATTGGATAACGGTTTTCTTCTTTGTCGATGAAGAAAGACTATGCCTAATGCATCACATTCTCCTTCTTCTTTTGTCTCTCATATTTTTTTCTTCTTTTTTATTTTTTTTTTATTTTTTTTTTTTTTGCACACAGACAATAAAATAATCATTGCAATGACAAACGTTTACGCCCATTTGATGTGCTCACAATACCGTCAAATATAAATTTTAATAAGGGCTACTCGGTTATTTACATCCCATTGTATCTACTATCTCCATCCGCACGAGAACTTATAATGTCACACAATTTATTGTCAGACGTATTAATTTTCTCTCACCGAGAGTCCGTCGGGTGTTTCTTTTGTTACTGATCTGTAGTTTCAAAAAAAATTTTTTACATTTTGTAAAATTTCATAATTAATATTAAAGGTACAATATTAATATTAATTAATATTGTCATCAAATTAATGAATAAATTAATAAATAAAAAAAAATAATAATAAAAAAAAATAAAATAATAATAATAAATAAAAATAATAAATAAAATAAAAATAAAAAAAAATTAATAAATAAATTAATAAATTAATTAATAAATTTTAAAATAATTAAAAATAAATTAAATTAAAATTCAATTCAATTCAAATCATTTGATTAATAGTTAATTAATTAAAATTAGTCAGGGAAATAAGGGTAAAGTCAGGGAATTTTATTAAAAGTACTGGAAAAAATTAAATTTTTAGAATTTATAAGAAAATTCTGAATTTTAGAGTCTTTTTTATTTGCCTCATAAACTATAAAAATTGTCAAGAATTCTAATACAAAACCTTCAATTCTTTCTATTTCTGACAATAATTTTTTTTTAAATAACTTAATTCTTGAAGAACTATTATAAAATTATTTTTTAGAAATTATTTCAATTATTTTTAATGTCTATTATTTTAATAAAAATTTTGATTAAATTCTTTACAAGAATTAGTTAATAAAATTTTCAATACAATTCTTCTTAAAAATTCAATTATTTGCACAAATAATACATTTTTTATAAGAATGAAATTATTTTAAAAAATTTGAATAAAATTCTTCTCAGGATTTAAATTATTTTCATAAATAATAAAATTCTTCACAGGATTTCAATTATTTAAAAAAAATATAATAAAATTCGTTGCAAAAATTCAATTATTTTTATAAATAATAAAATTCTTCTCAGGATTTCAATTATTTAAAAAAAATGTAATAAAATATGTTGCAAGAATTTAATAATTTTTGAAAATAATAAAATTCTTCACGTAGGATTTCAATTACAATTTAAAAGAAATTTAATAAAATTCTTTGCAAGAATTCAATTGTTTTCTTAAATACTAAATTTCTTTACAGGATTTCAATTATTTTTAAAAATTTTATAAAAGTACTTTGCAAGACTTCAATTATTTGCCTAAATAATAAAATTCTTCTCAGGATTTCAATTCTTTTTAATAAAATTTTAAGTGAATTCTTCGAAAAATGTAATTAATTAAAAAAATTTTATTAAAATTCTTTGAAAGAAATAAATGAATAATTATCAATTATTTTGAATTTTTTAACTGAAATTTTATCTAAAATTCATTTTTAAAACCATTTTTATTAAAAAATTATAAGAGAATTCAATTATTTAAATTGAAAAATGAAAAACTACAATTATTATTGTCAAAATTGTTTATAAAAATCTTCGAAACAATTCAATTATTTTTGTAAAAAATAAAATTCTTCGAAGCAATTCAATTACTTAAGAAATTTTAATAAAATTCGTTACAAGAATTCAATTTTTTTCAAAAATAAATATTTTCCCAGGAATTCAATTATTATTTTAAAAAAAAATTTAATAAAATTCTTCATCAAATTTCAATTATTTTAAGTTTTTTAATGAAATTTCTCGATGGAATTTAATTTGTTTTTAAAAAAGTTTTAAAAAATCTGAGAATATTAAATAAAATAAGAATAAAATTCTTTACAAGAAATTAATTATATTCATACCTAAATAATAATATTTTTCTTCGGAATTCAATTATTATTTTCACAAATAAAATTCTTCACAGAAATTCAATTATTCAAAAAAAACTTCTAATAAAATTCGTTAAAAGAATTCAATTTTTTTCAAAAATAAATATTTTCACAGGAATTTAATTATTTAAAAAAAAAACTTTAATAAAATTCTTCGTCAGATTTCAATTATTTTCAATTTTTTAATAAAATTTCTCGATGGAAGTTAATTATTTTTTGAAAAAGTTTTTAAAAAATCTGTGAAATTCAATTATTATTTTTAAAGAATTTGAATAAAATTCTTTACAAGAAATTAATTATTTTCATAAATAATAATATTTTTCTCCGGAATTCAATTATTTTTACAAACAAAATTCTTCACAGAAATTCAATTCTTCAAAAAAAAATTTTTAATTAAATTCGTTGCAAGAATTCAATTATTTTTACAAATAACAAAAGCTTATCGCAGGATTTCAATAATTGTTTTATATAGAATTTTAAATAAAATGATAGAAAATTGCATTTATTCTTAAATTTTTTTTTTAAATTCGCCGAAAAAATTCAATTATTTTTAAAAATTTTCATAAAATTCTTCATAAAAATTCAATTTCAAGAAATATTCAATTATTCAATAAATTATTTATTTTTGTATTTAAATAATTGAATTCTCGAAAAATTTTCTTATAAAAATTAAAAATTGATTAAATAATAAATTTTACTTAAAATTTTAAATTATAATTTGAATAAATTAAAAGTATAAAATTGTTGTGATAATTTTATACCATCATCAACGTTTTGATGCTATAATGGTCTCAATTTAAGAGTTTTAGAAAAACTGTGTAACGTTTTTGAATTTTTTGAAAAAAAAAAAGAAATTCGATTTTCAATTGAAATTGTTCTTTAAGTACACGGGAAAAAAGAAGTGTCATTTTAACTCTAAAAGTTACAGAGAAAAAATATATTTTTTTCTGTGTAACAAAATGAAAAGATTATAAATTATTTGAACATATTGATAGATTTGTATAGCAATAGTTATTATATTGTCACTTGCAGTCGATATATTTATACAAGTAAATATAGAAATAATGATTTGGCGTAAATATTATTTTCTCTATAAGTATACTCTAACCGAGTGCTAATAGTCTTTAAAACATAAATCTGTTTCGCAGGCATAAAACGCTTCTGATGTATACTGGCACCCAATAAATTGCCAGATAATATCACAATGCGGACATAAAGTATACAATACTTTGTGTATGCGCAAACAACTGATGGCTTATTCGTTTATCGATATATTCTCTTCGGCAATGCATCATCGTTAGACTCCTATGAAGACAATGCCTGTTTACCAGATTTCTGGTACATACTTTTCTGTAATATACTTGAAAATTTCCTGCATTTTTTTCTTTCTGTACATGGAGAAAATTTATTCCTTACATATCTTACAGAATTTTTTTTTTTAATAAAGTTGTTAAGTTTTTTAAGTTTTTTAATAAAGTTAAGTAATGCCATAAGAATTGACAACAGTCAAAGTTAAACTTAATAAAAGTGAATTTTTTTTTGGAAAAGCTATCTGGATATTTAGAACTGGAAATTATTTAATGGAATATATTTATTTAAAAATTATCTTATTTTCCTTGTAGGAAAGAGAAATTGGCGCTTATGAAACAAATGGATGAAATTGTAAATAAAAAATTTGCATTTAAAAGTAATTGTCAATATGTTTGTCAGTATAGATGAAAAGTAAAAGTGAACTGACCTCATCTAAAATGTCAACGACGCATTAATATTCATGAGACAGATGCTAACACACGATTAGGAATTGTTAATTGATCGCACGCCCATCGAGAGTATTATATGCATATAGGCGCAACTATACTAACAAATCGGTAGCGGATATTTTACAATCAAGACTAGTCTATGAAAAATGGCGAATTGTCAAGTTTATGTCACGTTTCGTTGTTGCTTTCTTCTAACATTACTCTCTAAAAGAATGCTCACTTTTAAAAAAGTGAATTTACTTTGTTCCCTAGGTGGTTCCCTAGATGATTACGAATTTGATGTCAGTTTTCTGAAATTCAAAATGGCGGATCCAATATGGCGGTTGAATTTTGAAAAATTTGATCGAATCGCTTGAATCTTGATCTCTAGGGGTTTTTACAGTTGCTCATTACAAATTTGATGGCAATTTTTTTGAAATTAAAAATAAGGAGTTATGGTGGACAAATTTTGAATAAAATTTTTCAAGCCCCATTGATACACTTCCGGATTAGTGCTTTATAAGTTTGTCACGTTATTTTTATAATTGTTATCTTAGGGTTATAAAATTAACTGAGAATTGTATCATTTGGGACTAAATCGAGTATAAAATTTTTGTTGAAACAGTTTGAGAGTTGTCTCTCTGACATAATTACTTTCCTATCGGAAGACATAGTGGAATTTCCAGAAACTGTTTAATATACATGCTTGGAATTTTAATCAACTTTTAAAATAGTGCATAAGAATAAGAAATAACTACAGTAGAATATAAACACGAAAAAAAAAGTTCAGAATGAAATCGACTATCGAAGAATAAGAATTCGTTTCTTTATAGCTTTTGTTTACTTTAAAAGTACAGAATTTAGAAAGCACGTTCCGGTGGATCGTTGAGAATTAATTATTATGCATCTGGAGTTTCTATTTCTGATTGTCATTCCTCTCTTATTATAACACAATCACGCATCTAAAGGATATAGAAGAACACTTATTTCAAACTAATTAATATTTTTTTAATAAAGCTGTATCAACTATACATCTCAACGATTTTACAAATTTCATTGGACAGCATTATGCTTCCAGTCTTTCTAAATTATAAATTATTATATTTTATTATATATTTTCTTAATTCAATACAGAAATTATTGCGCTTCAAAAAAATTGAATTCAATAGCATTGGCGCTATTGGGACAATAGTTTTCTTTCTCAGTGTATATCTTTAATTATTGTTTGTAAATGCGTACGCACGAGATGAACTTTTTTTTCTCCTCTCTTTCTTTCTTATACTCAAGGTCTTTGTCATCTGAAGAAAGTTTCGCGAAGAAGACTTGAACAATTACCACTTGGCTCGACCACGAAGGACTCTCTTGTAATGACGATAATTAACTATATAAATACAATGTTTTCTTTTTGTTTCAATTTTTGTCTTACATTTGAAAATATAAATCATGAAATGCTTCCTAAACAATTGGTTGTAGTGCAACTATTCAACATAATTAATAATGTTAAATAATTTAAAAATCTAAAAAGAGCAAAAAATTGGAACTTGTTTTTGAATTATAATTCCCATTTTTCTTATAATTCTTATAATTCTTATAATTTCTTATGATTTTCCAATTTTTAGATTTTGAAAGGAAGAAACATGTTTTTTGTGAATAATTTTCATTTCTGTTGGACATTTGTACAGGGGACAATTTGTGAATTCTGAATTATAAAACACCAGGTGTTCTATAATACATCGCTGTGTGGCTGAAATGAACGTAAGCAATCGTTCAGAGATATACGTGTACGGCAAAGATTATTCTATCTTGTCAGAAGTGATAGACGATCGAGCGTGTGCGGCATAATAGAGAAGTTTCAAAGATTCGAGACGTTCTCGCACGCGAGGAATGAAAGAGTTTTGAATTGAGCATTTCTAAGCCACAAACGATCGTTTTCAGCGATATAAACAGTTTACTAATAGTGTAAAACACGGTTAATGTTTTAATCGCAATCATCATCTTTTTATCATCAACATCATCAATTTTTAATTTTTATACAATGATTTTTAGTGAAAGTTCAAAAATCCTCAAAAATTTCGAAACTATAACCAAATTCTAAAAAGTCATAAGTCACTGAATCTGAATCTTGGGTCAAAATTTTAAAATTCAAAATGGCAGCTTCAAAATAACGACCAAAGAAATTTACAAAATTAAACTTGACTCAATTTTTTTTACAATTTCTTAATTACATTCAAAAATAGAATAATTTTTAAAAATAAATATTTAAATACCTATTTATTTTGTCTACAGGAATTCAAATATTTCAAATGATTTCAATGTAACGCATTTTTGAAATTCAACTATTTCTAAAAATTAAAAAAGTCATTCTTTCCAAATTCAATCATTTTTTTCATGAAACTTATAAATAAGTTTATTCAAAACTTTAATCATTTTATTGTATTCAATTCTAAATCAATTCTTATATTAGAAAGTTTAACGAGAATTCAATTATTTAAATACAAAAATAAATTTATTGAATAATTGCGAATATTTGTGAAATTTGAATTCTTATAAAAAACTTTACCAACATTTTTTAAAATTGAAATTTTGTTACTAGTTATTTTTGAAAAATACAAAAAATAGGACGTGACATCTGACAAAAATTTTCTTTTACTACTTATATTTTGAAAAAATTCAAAAAACTTACTTATTTAAAAAAAAATTAAATTTTAAAGTCTGACTAAAAATTGTTTTTACCAGTGAACTTCAAAAATAAAAAAATACTGTCTTTTTATTTTCTAAGTTCACTAGTGAAAACAATTTTATTTTATAATTTTATTTTATAATAATTGTTATGTCTGTCTATAACTTGCTTTTACTACTTATTTTCAAAAAATTGAATTATATGTATGACTAAAATTTACTACTTGTTTTTACTACTTATTTAAAAAAAATGAATTTCAAGGCTGAAAAAAACTTGTTTTTACTAGTGAATTTAGAGAATAATAAAAAACAATAGATTACGTCTGTCTAAAACTTGTTTTTATTACTTATTTTAGAAAATTTAAAAAAAACAGTCTATTACGTCTGTCTAAAACTTGTTTTTACTACTTACTTAAAAAAATTGAATTCTATGTCTGACTAAAACTTGTTTTTACTAATTATTTAAAAAAAAAATTGAATCTTATGTCTCTCTAAAACTTGTTTTTACTACTTATTTTCAAAAAATTGAATTCTGTGTCTGACTATAACTTATTTTTACTACTTATTTTAAAAAAACTTAATTAAATTTTTTGAAATTAATTGAATTATTTCGAAGAATTTTATTAACATTTTTAAATATTATTAAAATTCTCAGAAGAATTTTATTATTTATGAGAATAATAATTTAATTTTCAGAAGGATTTTTTAAAATTTTTTGAAAATAATAAATTTTTTACGAAGAATGTTATTATTTATAAAAATATTTGAATTCTTACAAAAAATTTATTTTTATAAAAAGAATTGAAATCCCGCGATGAGTTTTAATATGTACAAAAATAATTGAATTACTTAAATGAATTTTATAATTTATAAAATTTAATTGAATTCTTGAGAAAGATTTTATAAAAATCTATTTAAATAATTGATTTTTTTTGAAAAATATTAGGGAAATTCTGTTTTAAATAATTGAATTCCTGTGGAAATTGTTTTCTTTTTATGAAAATAATTAAATCTTTGCGAAGAATTTAATTTAAAGTTTGGAAAATTTTAATTCATTTAAAATAGTATAAAAAATAATTCAAAATTTAGCGAAACGTTTTATTATTTATAAAAATAGTTAAATTCTTGCAAAAAAAAAATAAAAATTTTTTTAATTAAATAATTTACTTTGTTTGTAAATTCTTATAAAAAATTATATTTTAAACCATTGAATTCCTGTGAAAATTTTATTATTTATATTTATATGAAAATAATTAAATTTCTGTGATGAATTTTATTAAAATTATATTAAAAATAAATGAATTTATATAAATTATTTTATTAATTATACGCAAATAATTGAATTTATATAAATTATTTTATTATTTATGTGCAAATAATTGAATTTCAAAGAAGAACTATTTATGAGAATAATTTGAATTCTTACAATTTTTTTTAACGAATTTAAATAAAATTTTATTGAAAATAATTGAATTCTTATATAGAATGTTATACAAAACTTATAAAAAATAATTGAATTCCCGCGAAGAATTTTATAAACATTTTTTTAAATCCTAATTGATTTTTTTTTTATAAAACTTTTATGAAAATTCGATTTTAAAATAATTGTAGGTATTCCTGTAGAAATTTTACTATTTATGAAAATAATTGAATATTTATAAATAGTTTTATTCAAATTCTCTTAAACAATTGGTTTCTTTTGGGAAATTTCATTAAAATTGTAGATATTAAAAATAATTGAATTTCGAAAAATTGAATCGTTTCTAAGAATTTTATTAAAATGTTTGAGAATAAATTTTATTATTTTAGCTTTTAGAGAGTTTAAAGTTGTGCAAATTGTCAAAAAAAAGAAAAAAGTAGCTTTTAATATCTCAAGTCTAAAAAAAAGAATCCAAATAATAGCAAATTGTAAAAACAAGTAGTAAATAGTATGATTTATTTTATTTATTTTGATCAAAGATTTGGATTCAGCGACCCCTGAAACCATTTTCAGACAAATTCCGTCAATTTTTAAATTTTTGGTCGCCATTTTGAATTTTTGAATTTTTGAATTTTGACAAAAAATTTGGTTTCAGCGAACCAAAAAACATACAATATGAAAATATCACGTTTAGGAAAAAAATCAGAACAAGATGAATATGTAAAAAAAGAAACAAGTGTAATTAAGCTAAAAAGAAAAATAAATATTTTCCATCAAATTTGCTTTTATCTGAAGAATAAACATTAACTTTTCTAATAAACCACAATTAACCCTCACTTTGTCACTAATTTGTCAAATAAACTCTATGTATCTCTATGAATAACTATATCACTAATCCTGTGTACTCTAAGAATAAAAGATTTTATTTAATTATAGTAGAAAATTTCTATACGCATGCGGGGTGGTAAAAATAAAAAGATTAGAAACTCAAAAAACAAATGTTTGTTCACTGACTCTGAATAATAAATTAAACCTGATTTAAACGAAGGCCATGACCAGATCTAAAACCCACTGTATAATTAACACACAAGACTGAAGGAAATGTAATAAAACTGCTCGGAAAGTAGAGTTAATAGAGGCCAACAAGAAATGAAAAACAGGTCATAATAATTGCATTTCACTTCTTCTCTCTCTTCAGCTCTAAAAATGTTTCTAAAAAAAAAAATTTGTCAACTTCGATTTTTACCTATTCAAAAATTCCCCAATCTCATTAATATTTCATGAAGTATTATTTATTAGTTTATTCAAATATTTTGCATCATCATTTTTTTTCTTGAAAAATAATTTCATGTTTCAATTATTATTATTATTATTATGAGTCATGACGATGACCTATGTGATCCCTTAGAAGATAGACTATTTCGAGTATGTAATAAAAAGAAAGGAAAAAATTTCTTCTTAATCCGCACAGAGATGTATTTGATAATTAAGTTGTCTAATTTTAAATTTACAATGTCTGATCCTGATCATTTTTGCGATAAGCAAATTTTTTCGTAAAGTGTGAGTAATACATATAATAGTGATAATATTTGCGAGAATTATAAAAAAGAATTCGGAGAAAAAATAAAATTATCAATTAGTTTGCGGAGTAATTGAATTCGAAGAAAAATGTGACAGAAATAAATTTAAAACATATTTTTATTAAGTTGTAGTTATAAATATATACGAATTATAAATTACGTCAAATTTATTTCATAATCATAAATTATAACTATAATTCACGGAATGCTTACAAATCGAACTTGTTAACAGAAAATGCAAAAGTTGAACATTTCTGTACATATTACATGAGATTTATTCAAGTTTTGATCGCGATTGGCAAAATTTTTCATTTCCGTAATTTTGTATTTCGAAATATTAGTAGTTAATCTTTAGACAGAATTGAAAATTAGATAATAAATAAGTATATTAGAAATGAGTTATTAAAAAATGAAATATTTTGTAAAAATAAACATTCGTTTTCTAAACGAATTAGTAACAGTTTTAAATAATTTTTATTACAGACTTCGCACGAGATAATTAATTTTCAAAAAGTAGCAAAAAATATTACCTTTCAAACTAAAAATATAAGTCAAAAAGTAGATATCGAAAAATTAAACTTGACGACCGAAAAAACTCGTTTTGGACACTTCACAATACTGACAAAAAATTCTAATCCATATTTTTTATTTTCCTGACTTTTTCCTAATTTTCATCAAAAATATTTACTTCTTTCTTATCCTGCTAATAAATTCAATTCCTGCAACAAATTTTATTATTTATGAAAGAATTTAAATATTTATAAAAATAATTTAATTTTTGAAAAGAATATTAGAAACAATTTTTAAATAATTGATTTCTTTCAACTAATTTTATGAAATTCTAATTTAAATACTTAAATTTCTAAAAAATATTCATTATTTATGAAGAAATTGAATTCTTACGAAGATCTTTACAATAAATAATTAAATTTTACAAAGAATTCTATTAAAATTTTTTTAAATAATTGAATGTCTGTGTGTCATTTTATTAAAATTTTTTTTTAAGATAATTTAATTACTAAAAGGCATTATATTATTTATAAACATAACAAAATTGAACATTCTTGTTTATTAACATATCTGTAATTATTAAACTATTATAACCATCTTGTACAATATATAAAAACATATTTTTTGGACCAAATTTAATGATTTTTAACTCTTGTATAAAAATTAATTCTTATATTTCAATTATTATTATTTCTATGATTGTCTGCTAATTGGCGGATGGAGAATTTTGACAAGGAATTTGGCCAAAATTAATTAATTTAAGAAATTTCTTGTAAATCAGCATCTAATAATCAGTAGGAAACAAAAAAATCAATTGTTTATTACCAATTGAAGATTTTATAACTTTTTACTTCGAAAAACTCAAAAATTCGGTTGTCTGCTAATTGGCGGATGGAGAATTTTGACAAGGAATTTTGTCAAAATTATTTAATTTAAGGAATTTCTTGTAAATAAACAACTAATAAACAGTAGAAAACATAAAAATTAATTGTTTATTAACAATTTAATTTTTTGAAGCTATTTTCTTCGAAAAACTCAAAAATTCGATTGTCTGCTAATTGGCGGATGGAGAATTTTGACAAGGAATTTGGCCAAAATTATTTAATTTAAGGAATTTCTTGTAAATAAACAACTAATAAACAGTAGGAAACAAAAGAACCAATTGTTTATTAACAATTGAATTTTTTGAAGCAATTTTCTTCGAAAAACTCAAAAATTCGATTGTCTGCTAATTGGCGGATGGAGAATTTTGACAAGGAATTTGGCCAAAATTATTTAATTTAAGGAATTTCTTGTTAATCCACATCTAATGAACAGTAGAAAACAAAAAAATCAATTGTTTATTAAAAATTTAATTTTTTATAACTTTTTACTTCGAAAAACTCAAAAATTCGGTTGTCTGCTAATTGGCGGATGGAGAATTTTGACAAGGAATTTGGCCAAAATTATTTAATTCAAGGAATTTCTTGTAAATAAACAACTAATAAACAGTAGGAAACAAAAAAATCAATTGTTTATTACCAATTGAATTTTTTATAACTTTTTACTTCGAAAAACTCAAAAATTCGGTTGTCTGCTAATTGGCGGATGGAGAATTTTGACAAGGAATTTGGCCAAAATTAATTAATTTAAGAAATTTCTTGTAAATCAGCATCTAATGAACAGTAGGAAACAAAAAAATCAATTGTTTATTACCAATTGAATTTTTTATAACTTTTTACTTCGAAAAACTCAAAAATTCGGTTGTCTGCTAATTGGCGGATGGAGAATTTTGACAAGGAATTTTGTCAAAATTATTTAATTTAAGGAATTTCTTGTAAATAAACATCTAATAAACAGTAGAAAACAAAAAAATTAATTGTTTATTAACAATTTAATTTTTTGAAGCTATTTTCTTCGAAAAACTCAAAAATTCCATTGTCTGCTAATTGGCGGATGGAGAATTTTGACAAGGAATTTGGCCAAAATTATTTAATTTAAGGAATTTCTTGTAAATAAACATCTAATAAACAGTAGGAAACAAAAAAATCAATTGTTTATTACCAATTGAATTTTTTTTAACTTTTTACTTCGAAAAACTCAAAAATTCGGTTGTCTGCTAATTGGCGGATGGAGAATTTTGACAAGGAATTTGGCCAAAATTATTTAATTTAAAGAATTTCTTGTAAATAAACAACTAATAAACAGTAGGAAACAAAAAAAATCAATTGTTTATTACCAATTGAATTTTTTATAACTTTTTACTTCGAAAAACTCAAAAATTCGGTTGTCTGCTAATTGGCGGATGGAGAATTTTGACAAGGAATTTGGCCAAAATTATTTAATTTAAAGAATTTCTTGTAAATAAACAACTAATAAACAGTAGGAAACAAAACAATCAATTGTTTATTACCAATTGAATTTTTTGAAGCTATTTTCTTCGAAAAACTCAAAAATTCGGTTGTCTGCTAATTGGCGGATGGAGAATTTTGACAAGGAATTTGGCCAAAATTATTTCATTTAAGGAATTTCTTGTAAATCAACATCTAATGAACAGTAGGAAACAAAAAAATCAATTGTTTATTAACAATTGAATTTTTTGAAGCTATTTACTTCAAAAAACTCAAAAATTCGATTGTCTGCTAATTGGCGGATGGAGAATTTTGACAAGGAATTTGGCCAAAATTATTTAATTTAAGGAATTTCTTGTAAATAAACAACTAATAAACAGTAGGAAACAAAAAAATCAATTGTTTATTACCAATTAAATTTTTTATAACTTTTTACTTCAAAAAACTCAAAAATTCGGTTGTATGCTAATAGGCGGATGGAGAATTTTGACAAGGAATTTGGCCAAAATTATTTAATTTAAGGAATTTCTTGTAAATAAACAACTAATAAACAGTAGGAAACAAAAAAATCAATTGTTTATTACCAATTGAATTTTTTTTAACTTTTTACTTCGAAAAACTCAAAAATTCGATTGTCTGCTAATTGGCGGATGGAGAATTTTGACAAGGAATTTGGCCAAAATTATTTAATTTAAGGAATTTCTTGTAAATAAACAACTAATAAACAGTAGGAAACAAAAGAACCAATTGTTTATTAACAATTGAATTTTTTGAAGCTATTTTCTTCGAAAAACTCAAAAATTCGATTGTCTGCTAATTGGCGGATGGAGAATTTTGACAAGGAATTTGGCCAAAATTATTTAATTTAAGGAATTTCTTGTAAATAAACAACTAATAAACAGTAGGAAACAAAAGAACCAAATGTTTATTAACAATTGAATTTTTTGAAGCTATTTACTTCGAAAAACTCAAAAATTCGATTGTCTGCTAATTGGCGGATGGAGAATTTTGACAAGGAATTTGGCCAAAATTATTTAATTTAAGGAATTTCTTGTAAATAAACAACTAATAAACAGTAGGAAACAAAAAAATCAATTGTTTATTACCAATTGAATTTTTTTGAAGCTATTTTCTTCGAAAAACTCAAAAATTCGGTTGTCTGCTAA
Source organism: Leptopilina syphax (assembly GCA_032872505.1). Classification (NCBI taxonomy): domain Eukaryota; kingdom Metazoa; phylum Arthropoda; class Insecta; order Hymenoptera; family Figitidae; genus Leptopilina; species Leptopilina syphax. The sequence goes on from CM065471.1 coordinate 38,631,424, forward strand.
TTGGCGGATGGAGAATTTTGACAAGGAATTTGGCCAAAATTATTTAATTTAAGAAATTTCTTGTAAATAAACAACTAATAAACAGTAGGAAACAAAAAAACCAATTGTTTATTAACAATTGAATTTTTTGAAGCTATTTTCTTCGAAAAACTCAAAAATTCGATTGTCTGCTAATTGGCGGATGGAGAATTTTGACAAGGAATTTGGCCAAAATTATTTTATTTAAGGAATTTCTTGTAAATCCGCATCTAATGAACAGTAGGAAACAAAAAAATCAATTGTTTATTAACAATTGAATTTTTTGAAGCTATTTACTTCAAAAAACTCAAAAATTCGATTGTCTGCTAATTGGCGGATGGAGAATTTTGACAAGGAATTTGGCCAAAATTATTTAATTTAAGGAATTTCTTGTAAATAAACATCTAATAAACAGTAAAAAACAAAAGAACCAATTGTTTATTAACAATTGAATTTTTTGAAGCTATTTTCTTCGAAAAACTCAAAAATTCGATTGTCTGCTAATTGGCGGATGGAGAATTTTGACAAGGAATTTGGCCAAAATTATTTAATTTAAGGAATTTCTTGTAAATAAACAACTAATAAACAGTAGGAAACAAAAAAACCAATTGTTTATTACCAATTGAATTTTTTATAACTTTTTACTTCGAAAAACTCAAAAATTCGGTTGTCTGCTAATTGGCGGATGGAGAATTTTGACAAGGAATTTTGTCAAAATTATTTAATTTAAGGAATTTCTTGTAAATAAACAACTAATAAACAGTAGAAAACATAAAAATTAATTGTTTATTAACAATTTAATTTTTTGAAGCTATTTTCTTCGAAAAACTCAAAAATTCGATTGTCTGCTAATTGGCGGATGGAGAATTTTGACAAGGAATTTGGCCAAAATTATTTAATTTAGGAAATTTCTTGTAAATAAACAACTAATAAACAGTAGGAAACAAAAAAACCAATTGTTTATTAACAATTGAATTTTTTGAAGCTATTTTCTTCGAAAAACTCAAAAATTCGATTGTCTGCTAATTGGCGGATGGAGAATTTTGACAAGGAATTTGGCCAAAATTATTTAATTTAAGGAATTTCTTGTAAATAAACATCTAATAAACAGTAGGAAACAAAAAAATCAATTGTTTATTACCAATTGAATTTTTTTTAACTTTTTACTTCGAAAAACTCAAAAATTCGGTTGTCTGCTAATTGGCGGATGGAGAATTTTGACAAGGAATTTTGTCAAAATTATTAAATTTAAGGAATTTCTTGTTAATAAACAACTAATAAACAGTAGGAAACAAAAAAATCAATTGTTTATTAACAATTGAATATTTTATAACTTTTTACTTCAAAAAACTCAAAAATTCGGTTGTATGCTAATAGGCGGATGGAGAATTTTGACAAGGAATTTGGCCAAAATTATTTAATTTAAGGAATTTCTTGTAAATAAACAACTAATAAACAGTAGGAAACAAAAAAACCAATTGTTTATTAACAATTGAATTTTTTGAAGCTATTTTCTTCGAAAAACTCAAAAATTCGATTGTCTGCTAATTGGCGGATGGTGAATTTTGACAAGGAATTTGGCCAAAATTATTTCATTTAAGGAATTTCTTGTAAATAAACATCTAATAAACAGTAGGAAACAAAAAAATCAATTGTTTATTAACAATTTAATTTTTTATAACTTTTTACTTCGAAAAACTCAAAAATTCGGTTGTCTGCTAATTGGCGGATGGAGAATTTTGACGAGGAATTTGGTCAAAATTATTAAATTTAAGGAATTTCTTGTTAATAAACATCTAATAAACAGTAGGAAACAAAAAAATCAATTGTTTATTACCAATTGAATTTTTTATAACTTTTTACTTCAAAAAACTCAAAAATTCGGTTGTATGCTAATAGGCGGATGGAGAATTTTGACAAGGAATTTGGCCAAAATTATTTAATTTAAGGAATTTCTTGTAAATAAACAACTAATAAACAGTAGGAAACAAAAAAATCAATTGTTTATTAACAATTGAATTTTTTATAACTTTTTACTTCGAAAAACTCAAAAATTTGATTGTCTGCTAATTGGCGGATGGAGAATTTTGACAAGGAATTTGGCCAAAATTATTTAATTTAAGGAATTTCTTGTAAATAAACAACTAATAAACAGTAGGAAACAAAAAAATCAATTGTTTATTAAAAATTTAATTTTTTATAACTTTTTACTTCGAAAAACTCAAAAATTTGGTTGTCTGCTAATTGGCAGATGGAGAATTTTGACAAGGAATTTGGTCAAAATTATTAAATTTAAGGAATTTCTTGTTAATAAACATCTAATAAACAGTAGGAAACAAAAAAATCAATTGTTTATTAACAATTGAATTTTTTATAACTTTTTACTTCAAAAAACTCAAAAATTCGGTTGTATGCTAATTGGCGGATGGAGAATTTCGACAAGGAATTTGGCCAAAATTATTTAATTTAAGGAATTTCTTGTAAATAAACATCTAATAAACAGTAGGAAACAAAAGAACCAATTGTTTATTAACAATTGAATTTTTTGAAGCTATTTTCTTCGAAAAACTCAAAAATTCGATTGTCTGCTAATTGGCGGATGGAGAATTTTGACAAGGAATTTGGCCAAAATTATTTCATTTAAGGAATTTCTTGTAAATCCACATCTAATGAACAGTAGGAAACAAAAAAATCAATTGTTTATTAACAATTGAATTTTTTGAAGCTATTTACTTAAAAAAACTCAAAAATTCGATTGTCTGCTAATTGGCGGATGGAGAATTTTGACAAGGAATTTGGCCAAAATTATTTAATTTAAGGAATTTCTTGTAAATAAACAACTAATAAACAGTAGGAAACAAAAAAATCAATTGTTTATTAACAATTAAATTTTTTATAACTTTTTACTTCAAAAAACTCAAAAATTCGGTTGTCTGCTAATAGGCGGATGGAGAATTTTGACAAGGAATTTGGCCAAAATTATTTAATTTAAGGAATTTCTTGTAAATCAACATCTAATAAACAGTAGGAAACAAAAAAATCAATTGTTTATTACCAATTGAATTTTTTATAACTTTTTACTTCGAAAAACTCAAAAATTCGATTGTCTGCTAATTGGCGGATGGAGAATTTTGACAAGGAATTTGGCCAAAATTATTAAATTTAAGGAATTTCTTGTAAATAAACAACTAATAAACAGTAGGAAACAAAAAAACCAATTGTTTATTAACAATTGAATTTTTTGAAGCTATTTACTTCGAAAAACTCAAAAATTCGATTGTCTGCTAATTGGCGGATGGAGAATTTTGACAAGGAATTTGGCCAAAATTATTTAATTTAAGGAATTTCTTGTAAATAAACATCTAATAAACAGTAGGAAACAAAAGAACCAATTGTTTATTAACAATTGAATTTTTTGAAGCTATTTTCTTCGAAAAACTCAAAAATTCGATTGTCTGCTAATTGGCGGATGGAGAATTTTCACAAGGAATTTGGACAAAATTATTTAATTTAAGGAATTTCTTGTAAATAAACAACTAATAAACAGTAGGAAACAAAAAAATCAATTGTTTATTACCAATTGAATTTTTTATAACTTTTTACTTCGAAAAACTCAAAAATTCGGTTGTCTGCTAATTGGCGGATGGAGAATTTTGACAAGGAATTTTGTCAAAATTATTTAATTTAAGGAATTTCTTGTAAATAAACAACTAATAAACAGTAGAAAACAAAAAAATTAATTGTTTATTAACAATTTAATTTTTTGAAGCTTTTTTCTTCGAAAAACTCAAAAATTCGATTGTCTGCTAATTGGCGGATGGAGAATTTTGACAAGGAATTTGGCCAAAATTATTTCATTTAAGGAATTTCTTGTAAATCCACATCTAATGAACAGTAGGAAACAAAAAAATTAATTGTTTATTAACAATTGAATTTTTTGAAGCTTTTTTCTTCAAAAAACTCAAAAATTCGATTGTCTGCTAATTGGCGGATGGAGAATTTTGACAAGGAATTTGGCCAAAATTATTTAATTTAAGGAATTTCTTGTAAATAAACAACTAATAAACAGTAGGAAACAAAAGAACCAATTGTTTATTAACAATTGAATTTTTTGAAGCTATTTTCTTCGAAAAACTCAAAAATTCGATTGTCTGCTAATTGGCGGATGGAGAATTTTGACAAGGAATTTGGCCAAAATTATTTAATTTAAGGAATTTCTTGTAAATAAACAACTAATAAACAGTAGGAAACAAAAAAAATCAATTGTTTATTAACAATTGAATTTTTTATAACTTTTTACTTCGAAAAACTCAAAAATTCGGTTGTCTGCTAATTGGCGGATGGAGAATTTTGACAAGGAATTTGGCCAAAATTATTTAATTTAAGGAATTTCTTGTAAATCAACATCTAATAAACAGTAGGAAACAAAAAAATTAATTGTTTATTAACAATTTAATTTTTTGAAGCTGTTTACTTCGAAAAACTCAAAAATTCGGTTGTCTGCTAATTGGCGGATGGAGAATTTTGACAAGGAATTTGGCCAAAATTATTTCATTTAAGGAATTTCTTGTAAATCAACATCTAATGAACAGTAGGAAACAAAAAAATTAATTGTTTATTAACAATTGAATTTTTTGAAGCTTTTTTCTTCAAAAAACTCAAAAATTCGGTTGTCTGCTAATTGGCGGATGGAGAATTTTGACAAGGAATTTGGCCAAAATTATTTAATTTAAGGAATTTCTTGTAAATAAACAAATAATAAACAGTAGGAAACAAAAAAATCAATTGTTTATTAACAATTGAATTTTTTATAACTTTTTACTTCGAAAAACTCAAAAATTCGGTTGTCTGCTAATTGGCGGATGGAGAATTTTGACAAGGAATTTGGCCAAAATTATTTAATTTAAGGAATTTCTTGTAAATAAACATCTAATAAACAGTAGGAAACAAAAAAATCAATTGTTTATTAACAATTGAATTTTTTGAAGCTATTTACTTCGAAAAACTCAAAAATTCGGTTGTCTGCTAATTGGCGGATGGAGAATTTTGACAAGGAATTTGGCCAAAATTATTTAATTTAAGGAATTTCTTGTAAATCAACATCTAATGAACAGTAGGAAACAAAAAAATCAATTGTTTATTAACAATTGAATTTTTTTTAACTTTTTACTTCGAAAAACTCAAAAATTCGGTTGTCTGCTAATTGGCGGATGGAGAATTTTGACAAGGAATTTGGCCAAAATTATTTAATTTAAGGAATTTCTTGTAAATCAACATCTAATAAACAGTAGGAAACAAAAAAACCAATTGTTTATTAACAATTGAATTTTTTGAAGCTATTTTCTTCGAAAAACTCAAAAATTCGGTTGTCTGCTAATTGGCGGATGGAGAATTTTGACAAGGAATTTGGCCAAAATTATTTAATTTAAGGAATTTCTTGTAAATCAACATCTAATAAACAGTAGGAAACAAAAAAATCAATTGTTTATTAACAATTGAATTTTTTTTAACTTTTTACTTCGAAAAACTCAAAAATTCGGTTGTCTGCTAATTGGCGGATGGAGAATTTTGACAAGGAATTTGGCCAAAATTATTTAATTTAAGGAATTTCTTGTAAATCAACATCTAATAAACAGTAGGAAACAAAAAAACCAATTGTTTATTAACAATTGAATTTTTTGAAGCTATTTTCTTCGAAAAACTCAAAAATTCGGTTGTCTGCTAATTGGCGGATGGAGAATTTTGACAAGGAATTTGGCCAAAATTATTTAAATTAAGGAATTTCTTGTAAATCAACATCTAATGAACAGTAGGAAACAATAAAATCAATTGTTTATTAACAATTGAATTTTTTTGAAGCTTTTTACTTCGAAAAACTCAAAAATTCGGTTGTCTGCTAATTGGCGGATGGAGAATTTTGACAAGGAATTTGGCCAAAATTATTTAATTTAAGGAATTTCTTGTAAATCAACATCTAATGAACAGTAGGAAACAAAAAAACCAATTGTTTATTAACAATTGAATTTTTTGAAGCTATTTACTTCGAAAAACTCAAAAATTCGGTTGTCTGCTAATTGGCGGATGGAGAATTTTGACAAGGAATTTGGCCAAAATTATTTAATTTAAGGAATTTCTTGTAAATCAACATCTAATGAACAGTAGGAAACAAAAAAATCAATTGTTTATTAACAATTGAATTTTTTGAAGCTTTTTACTTCGAAAAACTCAAAAATTCGGTTGTCTGCTAATTGGCGGATGGAGAATTTTGACAAGGAATTTGGCCAAAATTATTTAATTTAAGGAATTTCTTGTAAATCAACATCTAATGAACAGTAGGAAACAAAAAAATCAATTGTTTATTAACAATTGAATTTTTTTTAACTTTTTACTTCGAAAAACTCAAAAATTCGGTTGTCTGCTAATTGGCGGATGGAGAATTTTGACAAGGAATTTGGCCAAAATTATTTAATTTAAGGAATTTCTTGTAAATAAACATCTAATGAACAGTAGGAAACAAAAAAATCAATTGTTTATTAACAATTGAATTTTTTGAAGCTTTTTACTTCGAAAAACTCAAAAATTCGGTTGTCTGCTAATTGGCGGATGGAGAATTTTGACAAGGAATTTGGCCAAAATTATTTAATTTAAGGAATTTCTTGTAAATCAACATCTAATGAACAGTAGGAAACAAAAAAATCAATTGTTTATTAACAATTGAATTTTTTGAAGCTATTAACTTCGAAAAACTCAAAAATTCGGTTGTCTGCTAATTGGCGGATGGAGAATTTTGACAAGGAATTTGGCCAAAATTATTTAATTTAAGGAATTTCTTGTAAATAAACATCTTATAAACAGTAGGAAACAAAAAAATTAATTGTTTATTAACAATTTAATTTTTTATAACTTTTTACTTCGAAAAACTCAAAAATTTGGTTGTCTGCTAATTGGCAGATGGAGAATTTTGACAAGGAATTTGGCCAAAATTATTTAATTTAAGGAATTTCTTGTAAATCAACATCTAATAAACAGTTTGAAACAAAAAATCAATTGTTTATTAACAATATTGTAAAAAAATTCCGTTAAATAATTGATTTTTTCGAATTTTTTTAAAACTTATAGTTTAAATTAATTGCTAATTGGCGGATGGAAATTTTATTATTTATGAAAATAATTGAATATTTTCAATTTTTTTTAAATTATTGAATTCTTTTGCGAAATTTAATGAAAATATTAGATATTGAAAATATGTTTTAGTAGATGAGTGCAAAGCCTGTTATTTTAAAAAATAACTAAGTTATTGTATTGTACAAAATGAAATTGTCAAACAATTTTTTTAAGAATTGTTTACTGCTTAACAAAATTTTAAAAATCTTCAGGTTTCACTGTAAGTCATATTTTTTTTTAATTTCAAATTAGTAAGCACGAATCTTTTTTACACGTAACAAACGATATTGTCTTTCATGCGAAGAACATGACATGAACATTGACGATAATGATTTGTGATTATAATATTGTCAAAAGTATATATTCATTTGAAAAAATAATTTTCCACTCTCAATGTAAATGGTTCATTCCTTTTACTATTCCCAGTGAGTTGATTGCCTGGTAGCGTGAAATTTATGACTGTCTAGCGTCCTCATTATGTTCTGTCATCGTTAAACGAAGATCAAAGTGTTAAATAGTCGAACAGTTTTAATGAAAATTGTCTAGTTCGATTGAAATGTTAGCGTCAAAAATAATCCCTATCAATTTATAATTTTATATTCAAGAGAAATTTATTTTCTGCATTTATTTCCTTAAGATTTAGGGCTAATAAAAATTAAATCAGCTGAACAAAAATTCTAATTATCAAAATAATCTAGTGAATTACAATTCACAAGATTATTTATATTATTTTTTTTAAATAATTTTTTGTTTATTTAATTTTTACACTCGAACGCCAGTTTAGCGGACTTTTCGGGTTGTGATTTACGACAGTCCACTAAACCGGCGTTCGAGTGTAGTTAAATATAATTATTATAATTGTCTCAAATGGCATTGAAGCTTGCAACAAGATTGCAGCAAGCTTAGCGTGCAATGTTACCAAGATTACAAGGCAAGACTGCTTCAAAATTTTACTGTGACATTTTGCATAAAAATAATAATATAATAGAATTTTAATATAATAATTAAAAGAATGATTATATTTTTTCTTATATACTATTTGTTCGATTACATAAATTGACGACTCTATTGAAAAGTAGAGTCTTCCCCCGTCCTTAAAAAAAAACACTTTCCCAGGAAAATATTTTTACTGCTTTGTGTCCAATTATAAACGTACATTAGCGAAAATAAATTCAACGATGCTCTCCATCATAATAAAGTATGATTTATTCGTCTAACTTGCATCGCGCGTAATTTACTCTACTGAGTGGCAAACGCACATTTATTTTAGAAATATAACATTTAAACTCCGCTGATCTCGCGCTATAAATCTTGCAATTTACGTGTCCCGCTTACACTGCTGGACAATACTTAGTAATGACTGTACCACAATATAAAAAACATTATCAAATTTTTTTAATTTTTAAATTTTTTAAATTTTTTTAAATAACTTTACAACTATTTGGAAAAAAATTTTTTCTCCAGATTATTTTTTTGAAATTACTTTCTCTAGAACATTTCAAGATAATTTTCTCTACACTGATAAAAAATTTATTTGATTCAATTAAATATTTAATTGATAATAGTCAATTAATCGGTTATTTGAATCAAATAAATTTTTTTTTTCAGTGTAGAGAATATTAAGATAATTTTATCTTGATAATCTCTGGATATTATTTTCTTGGTTATCCCTTTTTTAGATAAAATTTCCCAGCTAATATGCTAAATATAGTTGTAATCTCATTTGTGTTTTATGATCTACTCTAGCCTAGATAAAAAATTAAATGGAATTTGTTAACTCAATTTTATTTTCACATCTCGATTATAAAGTCTATTTTCGCCACCAACTCTTGGGAACTTCCAAGAAATATTCACATGAATAACAAGTGAGAAACTTATTTTCAAGAATGAAAAATAACCGCAGGCGGCAAATAATTGTTGTATCATTCTTTTTTTGTAAATTCAATGTCAATATCAAATTTTTTATTTCATTATACATAAATTCCTCGCAGACACGCAAACAAAAAATAGGATTCATAAATTTAATAATAAAAATAAATAAAAAATAGAATTCAATAAAAATTCTAATATTTTGGAAGAAACAATAATTGAAAAATTCGGATATAATTGAAAATTGATTTTTATAGCTACATCTGTGTCAACGTGCTTGGGATTAAATTGGAAGATATCCAAATCAACTTATTGCATTTGAACATTTGAACATTGTCAATTGAAATTTTTCCCAAGTGGAGATTATGATTTATGGCCTATTTATGCGTCTCCGATTTAAATTGACGTATTATTAGACATTATCTTCTGACAAGATCACGTTCAGTCATTGATAAAATATTGTAATTCACGCAAGGAGTTTAGATCTATACCTATAAACACACCATCAGATTTCTCTTGTAGTAATTTATAATTATTGATTCAATTTACAAAACCAAAATAATTCGTTTCTCAAAAATTTTACAAAATTATTTACTACTTTTTTTACGATTTGCTTCTATTTGGATAATTTTTTCTATTTGTTAAAATTCGATTATTTTCAAAAATTTTAATAAAATTCTTCGAAACAATTCAATTATTTTTAAAAATATCCAAAATACTTCTCAAAAAAATCAATTATTTCCAAAAAATTTAATAAAATTCTTCGAAGAAATTCAATTATTTTCAAAAAAATTCAATAAAATTTTTCGAAAGAATTCAATTATTTTCATAAATAACAAAATTCTTTCAAGAAATTAAATTACTTTTGAAAATAATAAATTTTTTGCCACAATTATATTATTTTCATGAATAATAAAATTATTACAAAATATTTAATTATTTTCAAAAAAATTCAATAAAATTCTTGAAAAGAATTTAATTATTTTTACAAATAACAAAATACTTCGCAAAAAATCAATTATTTCCAAAAAATTTAATAAAATTCTTCCAAGAAATTCAATTATTTTCCAAAAATTTAATAAAATCTTTGGAAAGAATTCAATTATTTTCATAAATAATAAAATTCTTCTTCAAAATTCATTTACTTTCAAAAAATTACATAAAATTCTTTACAGGAAATTCAATTATTTTCATAGACAATAAAATTCTTCTTCAAAATTCAATTATTTTCAAAAAATTACATAAAATTCTTTACAAGAATTCCATTATTCTTAAAAATAAAAAATTTCTTCTCAGAAAATCAATTATGTTTAAAAATTTATATAAAATTCTTCCAAAGAATTCAATTATTATTAAAAATAACAAATTTAATCAAATTCTTCTAAAAATTTAATAATCCTCATAAATAATAAAAATCTTCTGAGAGTTTGAATAATATTTGAAAATGTTAAAAAAATTCTTCGAAATGATTCAATAATTTTTATGAATAACAAAAAACTACGCAAAAATTTAATTATATCTAAAAAGTTTAATAAAATTCTTCCAAGAAATTCAATTACTTTTGAAAATAGCAAATTTTTTGCAACAATTCTATTATTTTCATATGAAAAATAAAATTACTACAAAAAATTTAATTATTTTCAAAAAATTCAATAAATAATAATATTCTTCTCAAGAATTCAAATATTTCCATAAATAACCATTTTCTTTTCAAAAATTCCATTATTTTCATAAATATCATAAAACTCTTGGCGGAAATTCAATGCTTTTTAATATCTACTAGTTTATTTAAAAATTTCATAAAAGAATTCAATTATTTAAAAAAAAAATTTATAAAATTCTTCGGAAACGTTCAATTATTTTCGTAAATAAAAAAATTTTCACAGGAATTCAATTATTTAAAACAGAATTTTCCTAATGTTTTTCGAAAAAAAAAATTAATTATTTAAATAGATTTTTATAAAAGTCTTCACAAGAATTCAATTATTTTAATAAATAATAAAATTCTTCTCAGCAATTCAATTATTTTTATGAATATTAAAACTCAACGCAGGATTTCAATTATTTTTAATACAATTTTAAATTAATTACGCGAAAAAACGCAACAATTCTTAAAAATTTGAATAAAAATTCTTCGAAAAAATTCAATTATGTAAAAGAATTTGATATAATTTGTTTCTTAGAGTGTAATAATTATTTTCAATTAATTTTTAATTACATTTCTTGAATTAATTTAATTATTATCAAAAATTTTAATGCAATTCTTAGTAAAAAGTCAATTATTTTAAATAATGTTGATAAAGTTCGTTACAAGAATTGAAATTTATGAAATATTCAATTATTCAATAAATTATTTATTTTTGTATTTAAATAATTGAATTCTCGTAGAGCTTTCCAATGATAATTGATTTAGAATTGAATAAAATGAAATTATCAAAGTTTTGAATAATTTTATTTATAAATTTCAAGAAAAATGAATTGAAAAATGATTGAATTTTGAAAGAATTACTTTTGTAATTTTTAGAAACAGTTAAATTTTCAAAATGCGTTATATTGAAATCATTTAAAATTTTTTAATTCCTGTAGACAAAATAAATAGGTATTTAAATATTTATTTTAAAAAATTATTCTATTTTTAAATGTTATTAAAAAATAATAAAAAATTAAGTCATCAAGTTTAATTTTTCGATAGCTACTTTTTTTACTACTTTTTTAGAATTAATTATCGAGTACGAAGCCTGTAATTATAATAATACTAATAATAATAATAATACTAATAATAATAATAATAATAATAATAATAATATTTTCTTTATTATCTATAAAAAAATTACTTCTATATTTTGTTATCAATGTAGCAAATAAAATGCCTATTCTATCCCTCTTTAAGTGTAAATAATTTGTCATAACTTTCTATCTAATCCGACAATTATTAAATAATAAATTATCAGCTTTAGGTGCAAGATTGTGTATAATTATGAAATTTATAATATTGCATAATGTTACATTAAGAATGTTTTTTTTTTTTTTAATAGATTTTTATAACTTTATAAAGACACTATACTCGTAAGTTTATTATTTTTTTTTCAATCTCTAGTAAATGAAATATAATTATTTTGTTATTAACGATTCTTAATCTATTTTTCAATAAATTGTAATAAGAAATGGTTTATCTCGATTGCGTTAATCCTTTGCTGTTTCTAACGATCATTATTATCGTCAGAAATCGTTAGATTATGTGAACCCTGGCGCACAAAAAAATACAGTGTTATTTTAACACCAAATATAGTGTTAAAAGTACAATCAACAATTTTAATTAACACTGTGGGATTTTAACTCTACATTTGGGGTTAAAATAACACTAGAATATGTGTTAAATTAATAAGCATTTTTATTTGGTGTTAAAATAACACCATTTTGAAAACAACACACTGTTAATTTGATAGTATCAAATTGCAACAAATTGATACCAAAAATATGGATCAAATCAAAAATTAATCCAAATTTTTGGTATCCATTCGTTGTAATTTTGATACAAAAAATGTGGATCAAATAAAAAATTGATCTATTTATTATATCTATTATCTATATTATATCTTAAATGATACGAAATTATTGCATTATTTTCTGTTCGTTGAAATGAAAAGAAATTTGTCAATTTCCGGTTGAAAATTTTATTATTAAAGAAATTAAGCTCAACTTTTAGTTTCTTTAACTATATAAGTATGTCATCAAACTGTGTGGTTGATGACACTGCACAATTTAATTTTTTCAGTTATAGCACGATCTCAAATTTTCGCTTACTACAGACAGACATTCTTCTATATAAATAATATAATAACCCATTTTTTTAACCTCCTACAAAAAAGAACTTACATTCAACATTCATATAAATTTAATTATTCTCCATTTTTATTCAAACAAAAATTTTCATTCATCGCAAAAATTTTTCATTTCAAGAAACTTTTCATTTTAATTTTCATTTTTAATTTTTTATGTTTCTTATCAAAGACCCGGGTTCTTTATAAAAAATTTAAAATTTTAATTCTAAGGAGGTGTAAAAGAAATTGGTTCAATTTTTTATATAAAGTAATCCGAAAGATTGCTTAAAAATTTTTGAAAAACAAAAAATAATCAAGTTCTTTATAATCGAGTCATGAAAAGTTAAAATTTTATTATACAATAATCGCGAGTGTATAGACATATATATATACAAGGAAGTTTGTCGATAAGTTTTCTCGTTATCGAGATAATTATGTAAATCGTCCGTTGGCCGATTATATTGATTGATATATTATATTATGTAGTTCAACGACAGGCACGATCTGCGTGCCAACGGCGAACGAGAAAGAAAGAAAAAGAGAGAAGGGGGGGGGGCTTTGACAGATCGTCATTATGCTAATGAAGAGGTTCCTGCCCTTCGGCCCCAAACATATACATATATATACCAGAAGTTTCTCAATATTCCAACACACGAACTTCACAAATATTTATATTATTATTATTTTTATTATTATTATTAATACTATTATTATTATTATTATTATTATTATTATTATTATTATTATTATTATTATTATTATCATTATTATTATTATTATTATTATTATTATTATTATTATTATTATTATTATTATTATTATTATTATTATTATTATTTTATTATTATTATTATTATTATTATTATTATTATTATTATTATTAATATTTTTATTTTTTTTATTGTAATTATAGTTATATTATTTTCATTATTGTTATTATTTTCCTTTTTTTTATAATTTTTACTTTAGCACAACATTTGAGCTCAGTATTGAGTCAAAATTGCATGTCAACGTTGAGGCAATATTGTCTCAAAATTTCTTATAATTATTTTGGTCCCGTGGAAACATTGCCTGGAAATGTTGTTGCAATATTGAAGCAACATTGCATGGCAATGTTAAAATCTATCAAAATATTTTAGTAATTACTCATTATAAAATCTTTATATTGGATTATTGTTTTTATTTTTAATTATAAAATATTATTATTATTTTTTAACTTCTGAAAAATAAAAATATTTTTTTTATTCTCTCTAAATTTGAATTTATAAAAATGTTTACTAATTTGAATCAATAAATATATGACTTTTTGTTTTTAAATTAGTAAATTATACTAAAAAATGAATAGAAATTATTATTTACTAATTTCTACTAATTTTTTTAGTAAAATTTACTAATTCAAAAGTAAAAAGTCCCAGTCAATAATTCAAATTAATAAACATTTTTTACTAATTCAAATTTATAGAATAATAACCAAAATATAATTATCATCGGAATTATACAATTATATTTAAAAAATTAGTCTTTGCTTATAATTTCAGCCCAAATTGCAAAAAAGAATATTTAATTTTGTCTACCTGACTTTTAAAACGAAAATATTTTCTCCTCAAGGAAATTGCGTTTTGTGAGTCACGTGCGTCTCTCTCTCTCTCTCTCTTTCTTTCTTCCTAGTATATATACATAAATATAGAATTAAAAAAAAAAAAAAAAAGAAACCCGGAAAAAGTCAAAGAATTATATACATATATTACACATGGAAGTCTCTTGTAATAGATTATCACAATATAAAAATTCCAAGAAATTGTGGAATTTGATTTATATATATAAAATTTAAAGAATCAGAAGCTTCGAATTTACTGCAGGAGATAATTTTTCAAGGTAAAAGCCGCTTCTGATGAGAATAGAGTTCTCCTAATCTCTCTTAAAAATGAAAGATCACGAGTCGACATATTTTTCTCCAAGGAGATTATATACACGTTTGAAAAAATGCGGTAGGTCAGTTATTTAGTATAGACCCTCTAACAGTTAGTAAGAAATTATCGAAATTCTTCTTTTTTTTTAATATTTACACTTAACACCTATTTTTAATTATTTTATAATGTCATCTATTCTTAAATTTATAATATTATAACAATATAAATAATGTAATAATATTAATACAAACAATAATGTTGAAAAACATTTTTGTAGAAAGCCATATAATTTAAAATAATAACATTTTAAATTATATTTATTTTTAAATAAATTATTTCTTTTATTTATTAAATTTATTTATTTAAAAATAAAATTTTTAGATAAATTAAATTTATTTTTTTAAATAATAATAATATGAATAAGAATAGTAATAATATTATAATATAAATAAATAATATAAATATTATTATATAAATAATATTATCAGTTTTCTGGGTCTAAATGAGTTATTTGTAGGGAAGTCGGAGGGGGGCTTGAAGTAATATAATATAGAATTAAAAGTTGATAATAATTTATAATTATAATAATTATAATTATAATAATAAAAAATAATATAAATATTTAGAATAATAAAAGCTAGAAATTATAAAATTGTGTACCAAACATCAGTTCTCTGGGTCTAAATGAGCTACTTTTAGGGAAGGCGGAGGGGGGCTTGAAGTAATATAAAATGAAAAGTTGATAAAAATAATTATAATAATAATATAAATGTTTTAAAAAATAAAAACTAGAAATATAAAAAGGTGTACCAAACATCAGTTTTCTGGGTCTAAATGAACTATTTTTAGGTTGGGGGTAAGGGGCTTGAAGTAATAAGAATTAAAAGTTTAAATAATAATAATAATAATGAAATATGTTTATTTTGTATTAAAAATAATAATTTAAAGACTATTTTATAATAAATAATAGTCAAATGTTTACAATTTCGAATATATTCTACAAGAATCTTTAAAATTACTAAAAAAAACAGGTTTATTTTTTTAAATTCTTGACTACGTAAAGGTCAAATAAACAAATAGACGAAAAACCGGTTGATGCATTTTATATAAAATCTTTATATATAGAAATAACTATAAAAGGTCAATGCTGATTAAATTTTTTTTCGAAAAAATAAATTCGCCAAAGTATATATTATAATTATTTAAAAAATCGTTTATATCCCATTTCTATTATCTTAATGTAAATATAATTAAATTAAATTAATTTTTATTATACTTTTTTTGTGCAATTTTTTATTTATTCATAGATTCTTGTACCTTATTTTTCGCTATATGTTTTTAAAAATTTTTTAGACTATTTTAATTTGAAGCTGTATACAACTTACTTGAATTTAAATTTTGAAATCTAATTTTTTCTCACACTGAAAAAAAAATTTATTTGATTCAAATAACCGATTAATTGACTAATTATCAATTAAATATTTAATTGAATCAAATAATATATTTATTCGAGTCAATTTGATGGTTTTTAGTTTATATTTGCTTCAAATACTGAAATTATTGGTTCAAGTACCATTTAATTGACTGCAATAAATATTATTTTCATTCAAAGTAAATATTTAATTGATAATAGTCCATTAATCGATTATTTGAATTAAATAAACTTTTTTTCAGTGCAATTTTTTATTTGACCATTGGTAATTAATTTTTAGTTATTATTTTCAAATATATTTTAATTTTTAGCTATTATTTTCAAATATATTTTAATTTTTGAGCTATTTACTTGAATTTACATTTAATCTAATTTTCAGTTTTTTTTTTGTGGAATATTGTTCTTTTTTTTTATAATGTAAGACACGATTCGTTTCGATGCGTTATTATCTCTGCGTGCGTCTTTGGCAAATTAGAAAAAGAGAACGTAACAAAATAAAAAAAAAGAAAAGAAAAGAAAAGAAAAAAAGAAAGAAAGAAAGAAAATCGAATAAAAGGCACTTGAGAGAGAAGACCAATAACACAGTGTTCAGTCGGTCTTTTTAAAAGGCAACAGGACGCCGCTTCCGAACGAAAGGCATATCTTTTGAAAATTAATGACTAGACATGTATATTTATGAAGAAAAGAATAATACAATATTGAATCACAATTTTAATTCTCTATAACTCACGTGTGTTGGAAATCATTTTTATTTCACCTAATTACAATTTTATCTACTCATTTGTAGGCTAATTTTTATTTTTATTTTCTGCCCTGCCCTACTCTTATATTCAGAACAGAAGGATTATAACGGAGAATTCACAGTTTTTCTAAGGATATCAAATTGAGGCAAAAAACGAATCAAAACGTTGTTTCGCAACATTTTTAATTCGTTTTTTGTCTCAATTTGTGATATCCTTAGAAAAACTGGGTCTTCTTTAACAATATTATTCTTTAATAATTCTTCATTAAAATTGAGACCAAGAAAAAGTATCAAAATGTTCCTTCCGCACATTTTAATACTTTTTTTTGTCTCAATTTGATATTCTTAAAAAAATTGAGACAAAGAAAGTATCAAAATGTTCCTTCGCAACATTGTCATAACTTTTTTTTTGTCTCAATTTTAAAGAAGAATCATTAAAGATTATTCTTTAATGATTCTTCTTTAATGATTTTATTGTTAAAGAAGCCCCAGTTTTTCTGCAGATATCAAAAATTGAGACAGAAAACGAATTAAAAATGTTGCAAAGCAACTTCTTGATTCGTTTTCTGTCTCAATTTTGTTATATCTGCAGAAAAACTGTTTATTAAATTGAAACCGCTATTTTACATTTTAAAAAATTAAAATCAAAATCGTAATCAGCGACCCCGAAAACCCCCCGAGTAACAATTTTCAGTCAAATTGCATCAGTTTTTTAGAAATGATGTCTGCCATATTGGATCCGCTATTTTGAATTTTTAAAATCTGGCATCAAATTCATAATCAGCGACCTCGAAAACCCCCGAGTAACAATTTTCAGGCAAATTGAATCAATTTTATAAAAGATGAGCGCATATTGGATACGCAATTTTGAATTTTTAAAATCTGATATCAAATTCGCAATCAGCGACCCCGAAAACCCCCGAGTAACAATTTTCAGGCAAATTACATCAGTTTTTAGAAATTACGTCCGCCATATTGGATCCGCCATTTTCAATTTTTTAAATCTGGCATCAAATTCGTAATCAGCGACCCCGAAAACCCCCGAGTAACAATTTTCAGTCAAATTGCATCAGTTTTTAGAAATGATGTCTGCCATATTGGATCCGCCATTTTGAATTTTTAAAATCTGGCATCAAATTCATAATCAGCGACCTCGAAAACTCACGAGTAACAATTTTCAGGCAAATTGAATCAGTTTTTAAAAATGATGTCTGCCATATTGGATCCGCCATTTTGAATTTTTAAAATCTGGCATCAAATTCATAATCAGCGACCTCGAAAACTCACGAGTAACAATTTTCAGGCAAATTGAATCAGTTTTTATAAAATGATGTCCGCCATATTGGATCCGCCATTTTGAATTTTTAAAATCTGATATCAAATTCGCAATCAGCGACCCCAAAAACCCCCGAGTAACAATTTTCAGGCAAATTGAATCAGTTTTTAAAAATGATGTCCGACATATTGGATCCGCCATTTTGAATTTTTAAAATCTGATATCAAATTCGTAATCAGCGACCCCGAAAACCCCCGAGCAACAATTTTCAGTAGCTTTGTTTCCTTTTATTTTCGAATTTGTAATTTTGTTGCAAATTTTGCAACAAAATTTTTTTTTTATTATTGTTGTAATTACAAAATTGTGAATTATTTTTTAAAATGTAAATTTTTTCCATAAAGGTTTATAAATTTGTGAGTCGTGAGCGTTTAGAAATTAAAAATATCTTAATTTTTGTCAAAGTTATAGATTTTATAAATCAAAAGTGGTTTCGATCGAAACCGCTGGGCGTTAAAGGGTTAATCGAAGGAATTGATAAGATGGAATTTTTTAAAAACTAATTTTCCTAACGAGCGGCAATATACGCGCTTTTAATGATTTGGAGAGTTGATATTGTGAATTCTTGATTTTCAGGTTGTAAAATGTAAATAAAAAGAAAAAGAAAAACTAAAAAACAGATTAGTGATGGTATAGGATGATGATCTCCTTTTCCACACACGCATCTTTATTCTTTCTTGAACAATTTGATTCGCGGCCAAATTATCTTGTACCGTTTTCGAGGTGGTAACGTGTTATTTAACCGGTTGTATGCGGCGGATCAGAATTATCGATAGGACAACGAAATTGCTATACTCATCATCCTTTTTTTTTTTTATTCTTTCATCTTGCAAAAAAAAAGTATTACTTAAGAAAAAAAATATTTACGGATGTGTATATAGGAAAAGTAAACATTACTACCGCGTTTATCTTCATCTTTTATACTGATCCGCAGATAATCTAAAGAGGATATAATTAAAAATCTCTTTATTTAATCTTTTTATTTTTTTTTACCTTTTTCTCTTCCTTCTTCTTTCGGAAATTAGTTAAAAAAAAGGTGAAAATATTTTTAAATACCTAGAACTTTTCGATTCTCGAACAAATTTTCGAGAAACAATTTTTAATTCATTTACTGTATCAAAAATTGCGACGAATACCAAAAATGTGGATCAAATTAAAAATTGATCTACATTTTTTGGTGTCAATTCGTTATTGTAATTTTGATAATTGATACCAAAAATATGGATCAAATAAAAAATTTATTAACATTTTTTTGGTATACAAAACCTTCAATTTTTTCTATTTCTGAGAATAATTTCTTTTTAAATAACTTAATTCTTGAAGAAGTACTATAAAATGATTACTTATAAATTATTTACAGAATAGTTTTTCAGGGAAAAAGAAAATTGAATTTTTATAGTAACTCTGTATTTGATTCATTTTAGAAAAAATTTGATACTTTCAAGAAAACTTTGATCGATTCTAGATATTTTGGGAGAGAATATATTAATTATTGAATAATATTATCTCACTTTGATAATTTTTCAGGAAGGACACTAGGAGTTTATTGACACTAGGAGTTGTAGAAGAGACAATTTACTTCTCAGTTTCTATAACAGCTAAGTAAATTAATTAGCATCTGACGTACAGAGTCAGAAACAGTATAAACGATTCAAGTTGAAATGCTCTCGCAATTCTCGTGAGTCATCGATCTTCATACTTTAAACCACGTTCCCTTTGCTTCTATCTTATACTCGAATCCACGTGTGCATTTCTATTCAAACAAGAATTTATTCTCAACCGAAACGTCTAGTTTCGAAAAAGGAAAAATTTTCAGGTCAAAAAAAAAAAAAAAGTTCCTAAATTTAGCATATATCAAAAACAATTTTTGCTAAAAGGATTTCCGAAAATTTCTTAAAAATTTAATTTCTAATTTTATAACAAATAAATTCTACCTAAGAAGATGTTTCTAAAATAGAATTTCTAATTTTATAACAACTTTGACGAGTCTATTTACAGACAGGCGGCAATAAAAAAAGAAATTTAATTAACTTCACACATTGTTATCAAAAATTCTCATCTTAACTCATGATCGCGCACAGTTGCAACAATCTTGGTATATTAGTTCTGTGAATTTACCTCCTGAACTGCATATATAATCTGTCCTCTCGCTTATCTCTTTTCATTTTTGCAATGCTTGTATATATGTGATAATTCCACTACTTCTCTAATTCCATCTTGTACAACATTAAACCGTTTCGTGGAAATTCGCTTTCATTTAAGTGCAAAAGAAATAAGGAAAAAAAATGTTTTAATCCCTTCAAGTGAGTCCAATTAACCGCACGCGGGACATTAAAATTCCTAGGCTACTAATTAATATTTAACATAATCGTTCACGTCGTTTTGAGTTGTATTAAAAATATATGCAAATTTTAACAAAATCCACTAAGGGAATAATTTTTAAACTCCATAGAGAGAAAAAAATTAAACCTCAAAAAAAATTCTGAACCTTCTTAACTAAAACAACAGTAATTTCAAAACATGGTGAAAGTTGTTTTTTAATTTTTGTTTTCGATTATTTAATTAAATATTATATAAAAATTAAAATGACTTTAAAAAGAACAGTTAAAGAGAGCAAATATTGCATAGGCAAAAGTTTCTTTTTTGTCAAGTTTAATAAAAGAAATTGGTTCGCGAGACAAAAGAAAAAGAAGTGAAAAGTGTCTGAACATGATTCGCAGCGGGGTCAACATTTAAAACCAAATGCGGCTCGACAATCTCTGGTGAATCATTAACCCCGACTCCTAAGGTCAGTAATTGCTCGATCTACTGCGGTCGCATCATTGTCGGCTAACCTTTTTGATGCTTGTTTTATTTTTCGGTAACGCATATCCCCAGAATGACTCTTTTAGTTTTTGGCAATATGACATCTTCATATATACTAATTTTTATTTCCTTTTCTCCGTGTTGTCTCATCCTTATATGAAGAATTTTTTTTTATAGAAAAATTGCAATCTAAAACAAAAAAATGTTTGATAACATTCTAAGCAAGAATTCAATTATTTTCATAAATAATAAAACTCATCACATAGTTTCAATTATTTTTAATACTATCTTAAATATTAATTAATCGAAAAATTCAATTATTTTCACAAATAAAGTTTTCCACAAAAATTCAATTATTTAAAATAATGTTTATAAAATTCTTATAAAAATTCAATTATATTAAAAAATGACAATATTCATCACAAGAATATTCAATTATTTTTAAAAGTAATAAATTTCTTCTTGGAAATTAAATTATTTTAAAAAATTTCTAATAAAATCTTTCGCAAGAATTCAATTATTTGAATATCAATTATTTTTCTAAATAATAAAATTCTTCTCAGAAATTCAATTATTTTTGAAAATTTTAATAAAGCTCTTGGCAATTGTTCAATTATTTTCATAAATCATAAAATTCATCGCAGGATTTCAATTATTTTTAAAATTTTGAATACAGTTTCACAAGAATTGTTCAAAAAATGTAATTATTTTTAAAAATTTTAATTCAATTATTTAAAAAAATTTTTTTTTTTAATTCTTTGGAAGAATTCAATTATTTACAAAAATATTAGAATTTTTTACAAGAATTCATTTATTTACATAAATAATTCTTGGAAAGAATTCAATTATTAAAGATAAATAACAAAATTATTCCCGAAAATTCAATTATTTTCAGGCATTTTAATAAAAAAAATTTCTTTGCAAGAATTCAATTATTTTTATAAATAATAAAATCCTTTTTAGGAATTCAGTAATTATTTTCAAAAAAATCTAATAAAATACCACACAGACATTCAATTATTGGCAAAAATTTTAATTGAAT
This sequence comes from Leptopilina syphax, assembly GCA_032872505.1. NCBI lineage: Eukaryota > Metazoa > Arthropoda > Insecta > Hymenoptera > Figitidae > Leptopilina > Leptopilina syphax. Next base: position 38,653,560 of record CM065471.1, read on the forward strand.
TCTTCGTAAAATTTAATTATTTTAAAATTTTAAATACTTTTCGCATTTCAATGATTTTCAATATCTACTATAATCATAAAATTTCCAAACAGAATTCAATTTTAAAAAAAAAAATTTTGCAAAAATCTTCGTAAGAATTCAATTCTTTTCATGAATAATAAAAATTTCTCTGGAATTCAATTATTCAAATTAGAATTTGCATAAAATGAGTCGAAAAAAATGAATCATTTAAAAATTTTTATAAATTTCTTTGCAAGAATTAAATTATTTTTATAAATATTTAAATTCTTTCATGAATTATAAAATTCGTTGCAGAAATTCAATTTATTAGCAGGATAAGAAAGAAGTGAATATTTTTTTAATGAAAATTAGAAAAAAGTCGGGAAAATAAAAAATTTGGAATGGAATTTTTGTCAGTTTTGTAAAGTGTCAATCGAATTTTTTCGGTCGTCAAATTTAATTTTTCGATAACTACTTTTTTTACTACTTTTTTTAGTTTAAAAGCTACTTTTTGCTACTTTTTTAAAATTAATTATCGAGTGCAAAGTCTGGAGTATGTTTTTCGGATATGTGAATATAATTTTTGTACATGTGCATGCGTTTTGTGTATATGTGCTTGTGTCTTGTGTACATATGCACATGAATACGACTTTTGGGTTTTTACGTATGTATATATGTGTAGGTAAGTATGTTAATTTTTTTTGTGTATATGTGCATGTGCTTTGTGTACAAGTGGACGTGTTTTGTGTATATGTGCATGTGTTTTGTGTACAAGTGCACGTGTTTTGTGTATAAGTGCATGTGTTTTGTGTACAAGTGCACGTGTTTTGTGTATATGTGCATGTGTTTTGTGTACATGTGCACGTGTTTTGTGTATATGTGCATTTGTTTTGTGTACATGTGCACGTGTTTTGTTTATATGTGCATGTGTTTTGTGTACACGTGCATGCGTTTTACGTATATGTGCTTCTGTTTTGTGTACATGTGCATATGTTTTGTGTACATGTGCATATGTTTTGTGTACATGTGCATATGTTTTGTGTACATGTGCATTTGTTTTGTGTACATGTGCATAAGTTTTGTGTACATGTGCTTGCGTTTTGTGTACATGTGCATGAGTTTTGTGTACATGTGCATGAGTTTTGTGTACATGTGCACATGAATACGACTTTTGGGAATTTACACATATATACAAATGTTTAGGTAAGTATGTGCATTTATTTCGTGTACATGTGCACATGTGAACAACATAAAAAACAAAAAAAAAATATACATCTTTTCGTTTTATAGCGTGAAAGAAGTGTTTAAAATTTCCACAAGGAATACCTTCACAAATTGCGTAATAACGAATAATAATCGTTCACACAATACATTCCCTAGGATCATAAATTTATTTGATATGCCTGTTGCAATAATCGTGCCGCATGTACATAGTTTCCATTTTCACGGTTTTTCGAAACTTGCGGTTTATAATTGTACATCTACATACATATTAAACAAAATCCGGAAGCATTTTCTCTGTATTTCACGTGTGAAAAGTTTTTGCGTAGCGAATTTACAACTCATGTATAAATACAAAGTTGGAAGTTCATTCGCGCTTGTAAAGACGCGAGAGGAGGAACATAAATTATTCCTCTATGCGCCATACAACGCACTATATATATACTAGTTCGCCAAACTAAAAGGACATAAGAATTCGCTTTTTGTCGCTGGGTTATATTATAAACGTGAAAAATACTTGACTGCTTCACGCACAAGGGTCAAATGTTATTTCTTTTCACTAAACAGAATATATACCAACACATTTACGAGATGACTATTATTATTTCCAGGAATCAAGTCCTTAAATAGTCCCAATTTCCAAGTCTTGTAACCATTATTATATACATGTACCATATACGAGAAACGAGAGAACACCCAACACAAGAGGGTTATAAATTTCTCGACATGATTCACTTTAGTTTGCTTGCTTTTATACGTATAGCATTTGGGTCCAAGAGTGTCTTTATTTTGATATAGTCGCGCACTTTGTCTCGTGTTCCTGTCGCGATGACACACCTTTCAGATTCAGGGTTGTAAAATGTTGAAAAAAAATTTTTTTTCTCTGATTTTATGACAAAAACTAGAAAACTGTTTGACTAAAGATAAAATTTACAAGTTGCACGGACCGAAAGAAAGATCCTGTCCTGTGTGCTGATTGGACGGTTTCCCCTTCTTATTCCTGAGCGTCCAATCACTGACTAATTCTCTCTTCCGGTCCGTGCTTTAGTTACCTGAGTAAACCTTACTAAGCTTCAAGTCATTTAAGAAGAAGAAGAACTCAAAAAAAATCCGAAGTTTAGAAAAATTTATCAAAAAATAGTCAGGAACTTATGAACTTTTAGATTTAAAATTAAATATAAATTAGTCTATATTTTTACGTATAGATAGTAGAAAAAAGGCAAGTTGCAAATATGAAGCGTAAAAGAGGAAAAATCTCTGCTTCAAAATATAAAATTAAGATTTAATAATCCACTTTGTCTTTTGTTTACTGTTTCCAAGCCACTGGTATCATAATTATCAAAAGACCAATGTTTGCCGTGGCACAAAGATTGCGAGCTACTTTATAAGTCACTGTCACTTTGCATTCCCGTAAACTGATAACAACTGTGAAAATATGTCAAGAATTCTGGGAATTGTACAACTAGGAGACAAATTATTGCTGTTAATAAAAGCCACTTTGTTATATGGACTCGACTAGATTCTTAGAATATGAATTCAGTTAAAGAGCCTCTCTTAGCCATTATCTCTCTCTCACTTTCTTTAGGCCAAAGAGGTGTGGTAATATCAATCTCGAAATACAAACTTGTTCTTATCGCATTTCTATAATTTTCTATCTTTTAACTTTTATAGATAGAATTCATTAATTAATTTTGGCGAAATTGAAAATAAATATCATTTTCTTCTTTTCTTTTTCGTGCGTCTGAACAAAATTTGTTGCGAAGATGCTTGAAATTATTTCCGAGCGATTCACAAAAGAATTTAACGACTCTTGGACAATATATTTTCCCAACTGACATATCCAATTATTTACGAGTTGTAAATGTAAAACGGTCATTTTTGAAAATCGATTTTGGATCAATTTTTATTTTCGTTCGCAAAGTTCATAGGACATTTCTCGAATATAGAGAAAATAAAAATACGTAATTTTAGGAAGTTTCAAAAATAAAGGGTTGTTCCTTAAAAATAAAATAATTTATAAATAACAAAGTATTCCTTTGGGAAAATTTTAATTTAAATTCTGTTAGAATAAATTTCAATTTTAAAAATTTTAACGTAATTCTGAAAAAGAATTCAACTATATCTTAATAAGTATTAAAATTCTTTCCAGAAATTCAATTCAATTCTTTCAATTCTTTTCAAAAATTTTCAAAATTTTGTTTAAAAATTCTCAACATTTCAATTATTTTTATAAATAGCAAAATTCTTCGCCGAAATTCAATTATATTTGCAGCGATTTATATAGAATTCATTGTAAAATTCAATTATTTTCATAAATAATAATAATCATCACAAGAATTTAATTATTTTTAAAATTAACAAAATTCTCTGCAGAAATTCAATTATTTTCAAAAAATCTTATAAAAATTGTCGACATTTCAATTATCTTTATAAAGAATAGCAAAATTTTTCGAAAGAGTTCAATTATTTTCAGGAATTTTAATAAAATTTATTGCAAAATTCAATTATTTTCGTAAATAGTAGTATTTCTCACACGAATTCAATTATTTTTAAAAATAATAAAATTCAATTATTTTAAAAATTTTAATAAAATATTTTTTGAAAGAATTCAATTATATTTATAAATAACAAAATACTTTACAAGAATTCAATTATTATTCGGATTATTCTAAACATTCTTCAATTAAATATATTAGAAATTAAAAACTTGAAATAATTAAAAAAAATTCCATTCAACATATTGAGAAAAATTAGTTCTATAGAATTTTTAATTAAAAGTATGAAAAGTTCAAATTTTCAAAGATTTTAATTTGAAATTCATTTTTAAATCTAAATTTATTAGAAAATTCTATACCAGAATCCAATTATTTGACTATAAAAATAAATATTTTATTAAGCAATTGAATGTTTCTTAAAATTGAATTTTCACAAAGACTTTTATCAACAAATTAAACAAAAATTGAATTAAAATTCTATTCTTTTGACAAATTTAAATAAATTTTTTAAAATTAATTTCATTTTTCGAGGAATTTGATGAAAATTGTATTAAAAATAATTTAAATTCTGCGATGATTTTTATTAATGGAATTCCATTATTTTCGAAGAAATTCATAAAAAATTTGGAAATAATTAAATTCCTGTTAAATTTTTATTATTTATGAAAATAATGAAATGTATGTGTAGAATTTTATTAAAAGTATTTTTAAATACAATTATTTAAAAAAAACTTTTATTAAAATTCTACACCAACATTTAATTATTTTCATAAATAATAAAAATTCTACAGAAATTCTTCACAGAAATTCATAATTATGTTCAACAATTTTAAAAATTCATTGTTGAAATTAAAATTTTTTTATAAATAATAAAATTCTACAAAATTCAATTATTTAAAATATTTTTTTATATTCTTGTCAAAATTTCAATTATATTACAAAAATTTTTATTTTTAAAATTTAAAAACTTTTAAACATAATTCAATTTTGTAGAATTTTATTATTTATGAAAATAATTGAATCCATGTAAAAAATTTTATTATTCATGAAAATAATAAAATTTTGTTGAAAAATTTTATTACATTTATGAAAATAATAAAATTTTTCGAAAGAAAATAGTTATTAATGTAAATATTTGAATTCTTGAAAAGAATATTATTAAACTTTTTTGAAAATAATGGAATTTTTGAGAAAAATTTTGTTTTTCATAAAAATAATTGATTTTTTCAAAATAATTTTATTATTTATGGAAATAATAGAATTGTAGCAAAAAATTTGTTATTTTCAAAAACAATTGAATTCCTTGGAAGAATTTTTTAAAATTTATTGAAAATAATTGAATTTTTGCAAAGTATTTTATTTCTTATAAATATAATTGAATTTTTTCGAAAAATTTTTATAAATAATTGAATTTTGTTTATTTTGAAAATAATTGATTTTTGCAATGAATTTCATTAAAATTCCTGAAAATAATTGAATTTTGTTGAAGAATTTGCTATTCTTTATAAAGATAATTGAAATGTTGACATTTTTTTTCTCGATTCTTTGAAAATAATTGAATTTTTGCGAAGAATTTTATTGAATTTTTTGAAAATTATTTAATTTTTGGAAAAATAATTTTATTATTTTATGAAAGTAATAGAATTGTAGCAAAAAATTTGTTATTTTCAAGAATAATTGAATTGCTTGGAAGAATTTTTTTAAAATTTATTGAAAATAATTGAATTTTTGCAAAGTATTTTCTTTCTTATAAATATAATTGAATTTTTTTCGAAAAATTTTATTAAAACTTTTGTATATGATTTAATTTTATATTTATTTTGAAAATAATTCAATTCTTGTAAAACATACTACGATTTATTAAAATAATTGATTTTTGCAATGAATTTCATTAAAATTCCTGAAAATAATTGAATTTTGTCGAAGAATTTTGCTATTCTTTATAAAGATAATTGAAATGTTGACATTTTTTTTCTCGATTCTTTGAAAATAATTGAATTTCTGCGAAGAATTTTATTGAAATTTTTTGAAAATTATTTAATTTTTGAGAATAATTTTATATATTTTATGAAAATAATAGAATTGTAGCAAAAAATATGTTATTTTCAAAAATAATTGAATTTCTTGGAAGAATTTTTAAAAAATTTATTGGAAATAATTGAATTTTTTGCAAAGTATTTTCTTTCTTATAAATATAATTCAATTTTTTCGAAAAATTTTATTAAAACTTTTGTATATGATTTAATTTTATATTTATTTTTGAAAATAATTCAATTCTTGTAAAACATACTACGATTTATGAAAATAATTGAATTTTGCAATAAATTTTATTAAAATTCCTGAAAATAATTGAATTTTGTCGAAGAATTTTGCTATTCTTTATAAAGATAATTGAAATAATGACTATTTTTATTTTAGATTCTTTGAAAATAATTCAATTTCTGCGAAGAATTTTATTGGATTTTTTTGAAAATAATTTAATTCTTCTAATGACTATTATTATTTATGAAAATAATTGAATTTCACAATCAATTTTAGAAATTTTTCCAGGTTTCCATGTTGTATAGCAACCCTCATAATTTATATATAAAATTTGTCAAATTCGGAAGTTGAAATCTTATCAATTAGAATAATAAAATCGTGAGGTGTGTTATTTTATCGACCATTAACACCTTCACCGTGACCGTTATCGTTGTTCTCTTTTTATATTAGCAAGTCGTTAATTCGTTAACGAGCCAAAATGAACGGTAGTGGTTCGATGTTTCTATGTTCGCCAAAGGTGTATTATATGCTTTCCTGTTTCCTATACCTAATTCGCATAATATTTCTTCTCTCCTTTTTTTTCAGCAAAAATAAGAAGGAAAAAAAAACTAGTTCAAAGATTGGCTTTCTCTATTCAATGTAGACGATACTGAAGAGTGGCAAAACGTATCTTATAACTTATATACCCTGATGGTAAAACTCACAATTTAAAGGCCGTCTGGCCTCTTGAGAAATCTGAGATGTATCTTTTCTCGAGCCTCGAACAACATTGCTTAATCGCTTATAAATACTGAGGGGGACAAATTTTTTTCTCTTGAATAAAATTTACTACTTCGAACCACAATACAACTGTTACTACTTATAATACTACTATACTTCTACTACTAATTCACTTTTTTCCTCTAGTTTAAAAGTATTTAAACTATTCTCTAAATTTGAATTAGTATAAAAAATGTTTACTAATTTCAATTTGTAACTGACTTTTTGTTTTTGAATTAGTAAATTTTACTAAAAAAAATAAGTAGAAAAAATAAGTAGAAATTACTATTTATTTAGTAAACTTTACTAATTCAAAAGCAAAGAGTCAGTCACCAAATGTTTTGAAGTAATTTCCAATTAAATTAATTGATCTTGCAAAATTTAATGACTAGTTCGCATATAGTTAAAACTGTTATGTGTAAACGGTAAATATTCAAAGATCGAATCGTCTTAATCAGAAGGAGGTATAAAATTTCGTTTAAGGGTAAATACATTTTATAAGTCCGCGTGCGTCTTATAGGTTACATGAGTATATAAACTGTTTACATCTTCAAGACTCTCGCATTGTGTGCACGTAAAGAACGTCTTCTTATCTCAACGAGATGAGACTTAATGAAATTAGACGCTCATTAAGTAAGCACAATCAATAGATTGTATGGGAATGTAATTCTTGGAGTTCTGCCACACAGCGGTATATTTTCTTTAATAAAAAAATTCTACCAGGTGCTTAATTATTATTCATTAATATTCTACTTAATTATTATTTCCGATCAATTTTTAAGAAACTTTTTCATAATTTTTTATAAATAATAAAGTTTTGTTGAAGAATTCAATTATTTTTATAAATGATAAAAATCTTCGCAGAAATTGAATTATGTTCAAAAATTATTTAAAACTCTTCGCCAAAATTCAAATATACTGAAAAATTGAAAAAAAAATTAAGTTAAAATTTCAATTATTTTTATTAATAATAAACTTCTTCTTCGAAACTATTCAATTATTTTCAAAAAGTTTAATAAACTTCTTCAAAACTATTCAATTATTTTCAAAAAGTTTAATAAACTTCTTCGAAACTATTCAATTATTTTTAAAAAGTTTAATAAACTTCTTCAAAACAATTCAATTACTTTTTATAAAAAAAAAAATTCCTCTCAAAAATTCAATTATCTTCAAAAGTAATCAAATTCTTCGCAGAAATCCAATAATTACCTATGTTCAACAATTTAAGAAAATTATCCTCAAAAATTCAATTATCTTTATAAATAGCAAAATTCTTTTCTGAAATTCAATTATATTCCGGAATTTTTACAAAAATTCATTGTAAAATTCAATTATTTACATAAATAACAATATTCATCACAAGAATTCAATTATTCTTAAAATTAATAAAATTCTTCGCAGAAATTCAATTATTTTCAAAAAAATCTAAAAAAAATTGTCAACATTTCAATTATCTTTATAAAGAATAGCGAAATTCTTCGACAAAAAATCAATTACTTTCAGGAATTTTAATGAAATACTTCAAAACAATTCAATTATTTTTATAAAAATCAAAATACTTTGCAAAAAATGAATTATTTCCAAAAAATTTAATAAAATTCTTCCAAGAAATTCAATTATTTTTTAAAATAATTAATAATAATTTATTAATAATAATAATTTTTTTTTTATTATTTTTTAAATAATAAAATTATTCTTCAAAATTCAATTATTTTCAAAAAATTACATGAAATTCTTTACAAGAATTCCATTGTCCTCAAAAATAAAACAAACTTCTTCTGAGAGTTTGAATAATATTTAAAAATATTAATAAAATTCTTCGAAAGAATTCAATTATTTTCATAATTAAGAAAATTCTTCCCAAAAATTCAATTATTTCTAACAAATTTTAATAAAATTCTTCTCGAAAAATTCAAATATTTATGTTAATAACAAAATTCTACCCAAAAATTGAATTATTTACAAAAAATTTATTAAAATCCTTTGAAGGAATTCAATTATTTTCATGAATAACAAAATACTACGCAAAAAATTCAATTATTTACAAAAAGTTTAATAAAATTCTTCTAAAAGTTTAATTATCCTCATAAATAATAAAAATCTTCTATGAGTTTAAATAATATTTGAAAATGTTAATAAATTTCTTCGAAAAAATTCAATTATTTTTATAAATAAGAAAATTCTTCTGAAAAATTCAATTATTTTCAAAAAAATTACATAAAATTCTTTACAAGAATTCAATTATCCTCAAAAATAAAAAAAATTCTTCTGAGAGTTTGAATAATATTTACAAATATTAATAAAATTCTTCGAAAGAATTCAATTATTTTTAAAATAAACAAATTTAATCAAATTCTTCTAAAAATTTAATTATCCTTATAAATAATAAAAATCTTAAGTTTAAATAATATTTGAAAATGTTAATCAAATTGTTCGAAAGAATTCAATTATTTTTATGAATAAACAAAATACCAGGAAAAAAATTCAATTATTTCTAAAAGTTTAATAAAATTCAACGGAAAAATTCAATTATTTTCAAAAATTAATAAAAATTCTTCGATAGAATTCAATTATTTTCATAATTAACAAAATTCTTTCCAAAAATTCAATTATTTCCAAAAAATTTACTAAAATCCTTCTAAAAATTTAATTATCCTTATAAATAATAAAAATCTTTTCTAAGTTTAAATAATATTTGAAAATGTTAATCAAATTGTTCAAAAGAATTCAATTATTTTTATGAATAACAAAATACCAGGAAAAAAAATTCAATTATTTCTAAAAAGTTTAATAAAATTCTACGGAAAAAATTCAATTATTTTCAAAAATTAATAAAAATTCTTCGATAGAATTCAATTATTTTCATAATTAAACAAAATTCTTTCCAAAAATTCAATTATTTTCAAAAAAATTTACTAAAATCCTTCTAAAAATTTAATTATCCTTATAAATAATAAAAATCTTTTCTAAGTTTAAATAATATTTGAAAATGTTAATAAAATTGTTCGAAAGAATTCAATTATTTTTATGAATAACAAAATACCAGGAAAAAAATTCAATTATTTCTAAAAAGTTTAATAAAATTCTTTTTAAGAATTCAATTATTTTCAAAAATTAATAAAAATTCTTCGATAGAATTCAATTATTTTCATAAATAACAAAATTCTTCCCAAGAATTCAATCATTTTTAAACATCAATAAAAATTCTTCGAAAGAATTCAATTATTTTCATAAATAACAAAATTCTTCCCAAGAATTCAATTATTTTCATAAAATTTAATAAAATCCTTTGAAAGAATTCAATTATTATTATGAATAACAAAATAGTACGCAAAAATTCAATTATTTCCAAAAAGTTTAACAAAATTCTTCCATAAAATTCAGTTACCTCTGGAAATAACAAATTTTTTGCAAAAATTCTATTATTTTCATAAATAATAAAATTATTACAAAAAATTTATTTATTTACTTATTCGTAAAAAATTTAATTATTTTCAAAAAATTTAATCTACTATTTTAATAAAATTTTCCAAAGGAATTCAATTATTTAAAAAACATTTTAATAAAATTCTAAAATTCTGATCAATTTTTAAGAAATTTTTTTTTTTTTTTTTTTTTTAATTCATTTTTTTTTTTTTTTGCTGTATTTAATATCTTCAAAATGTACAAATATTCTGCGTTACTTGGATCTCGATAAGAAAGCAAAAAGTACATAAGTGAATTAATGGTACAGATGTTTGAAGATAAACAATTTTTAATATGTTACTACAGAAGAAAGTGTTTGCGACAGGAAGTGCTTAAAATAATGTTTCGTTTGCTTAAGAAAAGCATGAAGATCACCATCATCATCATCATCATCATCGATTTTTTCTACTTTATATAGAAATAAAAAGTAATTTATTAATTTCCTTATTTTCAAATGTCTTCATCTTATATTTTTGTAACGCAGCAAAAAAATGGGCTTTTTTTATTTCCTTCTTGAGTCGCATTGTAAGCACTTCTTTTATACCTCAAAGTGCTAAGTAAACGAATTTTACAACCATAAATTTTAAAATTTCCCGTTGAATAAATACTATATTTAACAAAGGAGACATTTCGCTAAGAACAATGCAATGAGGAGGAAAAATTGCCAAACCCTTCAAAAATGCATAATTTATTCAAAATTCATGGCTTGTACTTAATGAGAAAGTATAAACTAAACCGGAAGTAACACAAATCCTGCAATGGGGTCATGTGAAGAATTTATAAAAATCATAAGACATTTAGATATGATTATGTGATAAAGTAGGTATATCATGTAAGACAATGCTGTAATTATAATCATTAAAATTTTTATTATTTATAGCTGAAAGGCCTCAATGGACAATGTGGAGAATTTTTTCCTTTTTTGATATGAAGCATATTGTACAATGGAAAAAAAAACTATTGGCCCAATAGTGCCAATGCTTTTTTTTTCCTTTTTTGAAGCAATAATTTCTGTATTGTATTGTATAAATAAAAATTAATTATTACCATCGAAATATTAATAAAAATGGAAAAGAATGAATATAAAGCATGACTTTTGATACTTGGCAATAGGCAATACTCTCGAAATTAAAAATTGCGAGTCAGTGATCTGTGTATTGCGTGTGAGCGCAATACAAGAGAGTTCAGGGTGGTTCACAGCTTTGTGAACAATCGAGAGTTCCACAAGCGTAAAGGAAGGACTAAAGAAGAAATGCTTATATCCTAGAAGGGGGTATATATGTATATCGTGAATCGCAATCTGCATCTTCCAAGGTTGCGATTCAACTCGATCTCGTTGGTAAGTCAAGCATCACTTTGATCCGACTCACGCAAACCTTCGTGTGAGATCTAAGGTACTTACAAATACCATTTTCTAACTTCAATTGCATCGGGAATGCATTATGCAAAATTATCCTCGGGCAATACGACTTAATACAGATATGTATACATATACGGAAACCAACATACCTACATGTGCAAGTTGTAATCCTAAAGGGGGGTTGATCGACATTTTTTATTACTATACACTCTTTCTTTTTCTACGAAAAAAATCATTTCTATTTAAAAATCTATGTTTATAATTTTTAGAAAAACCGAAAAAAAGTGATTTTTTTGTTTATAGAATTAAAATTATTTTTATTGTTAATTTTTTATTTTTCTTTTTTTATTTTTATTTTCTTATTTTATTAACTTTATAAAGTTTCAATTTTTAATGAATTCAATTAGAAATTTTAAAGAACAGAGAATTTTTGAAAAATTTTAATAATTCAAAGCTCTTCTGAAATTAGTTCAATTTTTTAAAATATATTTCATTGGTTATCAAAAATAATGGATTTATAGAAGAACTTTAGTTAAAAACACATTTAAAAAAAAATTTAATTTTGGAGAAGTTACAAATGATTGCAGAAATTCAATTATTTACAAAAGTAAATAAAATTTTTCGCAGAAATTCAATTATATTTTCAGAAATTTTTTTTTAATTTAGGTCAAAATTTCAATTATCTTTATAAATAATATAGTTCTTAACAAAATTTCAATTATTTTAAAAAATTATAAAACTCATCTCAGAATTTCAATTATTTTCAAAAGTAATAAAATTATTCGAAGAAAATCAATTATGTTCAACAATTATAAAAAATTGTAGTAAAAAATTCAATTATTTTTAGAAATAATAAAATTCTACGAAATAATTTAATTATTTTCATAAATAATAAAAATTTTACAGGAATTAAATTTATTGTAAATTTCTTCGCAATAATTCAATTATTTTCATAAATAATTAAATTCTTTTGAAGAATTCAATTATTTTCATAATAATAAAATTCTTCGCAGAAATTGAATTGTGTTCAAAAATTTTTAAAAACTCTTCACAGAAATTCAATTATTTTCAAAAATTTTAATAAAATTCATCGAAAGAATTCAATTATTTTTGCAAATGACAAAATTCTTCTCAAAAATTCAATTATTTTCAAAAAATTGAATAATTTTCTTCTCAAGAATTCAAATATTTTTTATAAATAACCATTTTCTTTTCAAAAATTCCATTATTTTTCATAAATGTAATTAAAGTTCTTCGCAAAAATTCAATTATTTCCAAAAAATTTAATAAAATTCTTCCAAGAAATTCAATTATTTTTGAAAATGACGAATTTTTTGCAACAACTTTATTATTTTCATAAATACTACAATTATTCCTAAATATTTAATTATTTTCAAAAAAGTTAATAAAATTCTTCGAAAATTCAATTATTTTTATAAGTAACAAAATTCTTCGTAGAAAATTTAATTATGTTTTAAGTGAATGTTATTTAAAATTTGTTTAAATTCAAAACTCTTTACAGAAATTCAATTATTTTCAAAACTTTTAATAAAATTCATCAAAAGAATTCAATTATTTTCGCAAATGACAAAATTCTTCTCAAAAATTCAATTATTTTCCAAAAATTGAATAATTTTCTTCTCAAGAATTCAAATATTTTTTATAAATAACTATTTTCTCTTAAAAAAATTACATTATTTTCATAAATATAATTAAATTTTTCGCAAAAATTCAATTATTTCCAAAAAGTTTAATAAAATCCTTCCAAGAAATTCAATTATTTTTGAAAATAACGAATTTTTTACAACAATAGTATTATTTTCATAAATAATACAATTATTCCCAAATATTTAATTATATTTTCAAAAAATTTAATAAAATTCATCAAAAGAATTAAATTATTTTTGCAAATGACAAAATTCTCCTCAAAAATTCAATTATTTTCAAAACATTGGATAATTTTCTTCTCAAGAATTCAAATATTTTTTATAAATAACCATTTTCTTTTCAAAAATTCCATTATTTTCATAAATATAATTAAATTTTTTCGCAAAAATTCAATTATTTTCAAAAAATTTAATAAAATTCATCAAAAGAATTCAATTATTTTTGCAAATGACAAAATTCTTCTCAAAAATTCAATTATTTTCAAAAAATTGAATAATTTTCTTCTCAAGAATTCAAATATTTTTAATAAATAACCATTTTCTTTTCAAAAATTCCATTATTTTCATAAATATAATTAAATTCTTCGCAAAAATTCAATTATTTCCAAAAAATTTAATAAAATTCTTCCAAGAAATTCAATTATTTTTGAAAATGACGAATTTTTTGCAACAACTTTATTATTTTCATAAATACTACAATTATTCACAAATATTTAATTATTTTCAAAAAAGTTAATAAAATTCTTCGAAAATTCAATTATTTTTATAAGTAACAAAATTCTTCGTAGAAATTTAATTATGTTTTAAGTGAATGTTATTTAAAATTTGTTTAAATTCAAAACTCTTCACAGAAATTCAATTATTTTCAAAAATTTTAATAAAATTCATCGAAAGAATTCAATTATTTTTGCAAATGACAAAATTCTTCTCAAAAATTCAATTATTTTCAAAAAATTGAATAATTTTCTTCTCAAGAATTCAAATATTTTTTAAAAATAACCATTTTCTTTTAAAAAATTACATTATTTTCATAAATATAATTAAATTTTTCGCAAAAATTCAATTATTTCCAAAAAGTTTAATAAAATCCTTCCAAGAAATTCAATTATTTTTGAAAATAACGAATTTTTTATAACAATAGTATTATTTTCATAAATAATACAATTATTCCTAAATATTTAATTATATTTTCAAAAAATTTAATAAAATTCATCAAAAGAATTCAATTATTTTTGCAAATGACAAAATTCTTCTCAAAAATTCAATTATTTTAAAATATTTTTATAAATAACCATTTTCTTTCCAAAAATGACACTATTTTCAAAAGTAATGAAATTCTTCGCAGAAATTCAATTATGTTTGTCAATTTAAAAAAATTATCGTCAAAAATTCAATTATTTTTAGAAATAGTAAAATTCTATAGAAAATTTAATTATTTTCAAATATTTGTTTAAATATTATTTTATAAATAATAAAAACTACACCGTAATTCAGTTACTTACTAATTTTTTAATGTTTTTTACAATAATTAAATTGTTTTTATAAATAATAAAATTTTTAACAGGGATTTAATTATTTTTATAAATCATGAAATTCTTTTTAGGAATTCGATTATTTAAAAAAAAAAATAAAACTCATCGCGGAATTTCAATTATTTTTAATAAAATGTTAATCAAATTCCTCGAAAAATGTAATTATGTATTCTTAAAAATTTTTCAATTTCAATAAATTCAATTATTTAAAAATTTGTTGATAAAATTCTTTACGTGAATTAAATTTGAAGAAACATTCAATTATTTAATATAAATTATTATTTATTTTTACATTTAAATAATTGAATACTCATAGAATTTGCTAATAAAAATTGATTATAAATGAAATTTCAGTTAAAATTTTACATTATAAATGAATATTAAAAGTAATAACGTGAATTTTTAGAAATAATTGAATTTTGATAAGGTTTCAAATTGAAATCTTTGAAAATTTTAATTTTTCATACTTTTAACTAAAAATTCTGTAGAATTTGAAAATTTTTAAAGAACTTTTTAAAATATTAAAAAGAATTGATTTTATGAAGAATTTTATTTAAATCTTTTAGAAAATCCTAATTCCTATGGAAAGAGAATTATTCGATTAAATATTTATTTAAAAAAGAAAATTTATTTATGTTTTCGAATAATTTTTTTTTAATAAATTCGTAAATAAATATAATTGAACAATTTTTTTGAGTGTCTAATAATTTTTATAGAATGAATCAGAATATTCTTTACGGTTAGGGATGAAGTCAAAATTTTGTCTGGAATTTAGGGAAAAACAAAATTAAATTTTTCTGGTAACTCTGGTAGAAGATAGAAATAAGGAAATAAAAATTTATCAAATTTTGACATCGTAGGGACGTCATAAACTTCAAAAGTCCTTACAAGATTCCCATATCCGAATGTTAAGCGAATAGTAATTTTGCATCAAAATTTTAATTTTGTATCATTTTTTAATTTATGTCAAAATTATGATAAACATTATTTTTAACTACTTTCAATATTTGTCACGCAGTTCATAAATTTATCGAAAAAAACTACTAAATAGGTGATAGTTTGGTAAAAATAAGTTAATGACTCAAACAAAAAAGGAGAAAATAAATTAAATCTGCAATTTTACCAACATCCACAGTAATAGAATAAATTACCCTTCCTTTTTTTTGCTTATCTACAATTTGCAGTTATACCCAAATTTGTTATTAATGACACTTTTTTGATTTTTAATTTATTTTCATCCTTTGCATTGTTCCTGAATATTTTTACATAAATTACATATTTCGATACCGTTTTCAATCTCTAGGACAGTATTTTTCGACAGTCCTCTGTCGAAAAATTCATTTATGCAAATAAACAAATTAAATAGCAATAAAAAAAAATTTCTCTTACCGCATTATTTCCATCTGTCTGCGTACTGGGATCGTCATCCTGCTCGTTACCTCCATAATCATAGTCCTGCTCGGAACTTTTTGTTAAATTCAAAACACCAGGAACAACTTTTATCGTTATTTCACCATCAATTCGATTTGAGGACGAATTCAAGTTTTCTTCAATTTTTTCGGTTGTTGTCTCAATATTGCCTATTGTCACAAAATCGAGATCAATTTTCGTCATATTTTTTCGGTTCGTACTTTAAATTTCCATAGGCGTCCCGTTTCAGATACTTTCCAATTTCAATGTTCCGATAATCACGTCGAACTTCACTTTTTGGCGTTGTTGGATCGTTGGATGTGAGGCGTCTAATGATGTCGTCATATTTCTTCATTGATGGTTTTTACATCGTTCTCGTAGAAATCGTTCTTTAATTCATCTTCTACTGGAAACATTCCATTATCTTCATCATTGTCATTCAGTTTGTCCGGAAGTTTTTCGAAAGTATCGAAAGATTTACTCGAGTATTTACTTTCCGCCGAGGAATATTCGTTGTCCGGGGAATATTTGGGAAATTCACTTTTCGGTTTTCGGTATCTTTCTTCATTGGACTTTCGATCTTTTTGATACCTTTCTTCATCGTATTTTCGATCTTTTGGATATCTTTCTTCATCGTATTTTCTGTCTTTTGGATATCTTCTTCTCTCTTCTGTCGGGTACCAAGTGTCATCGTCATAATCTTCAGTTTCGTTTTCTTCATCGTCGAGGAAAAGATCGTCGTCAAATGTTTTGTCATAATCGTGCCTCGTAACGTTTAGTTTAGAAATTTTTCGAACAAATCTATCATCATCATTATCATTATCGAGATCATGAAACCTGTTTCGCGAGTTTCTGAATTTTCGTCTACGATCTCTCCCAACGTCCTTGCGAATCGAGTTCTTAAACTTCCAGTCCCACCTTTCTAGACGACCCTTACTGTCATCATTCTCATAATCTCCCATTCTCATGTGTTTACGGGACATCCTTCTAATTGGATAGAATTCCTCGTCCTCATTTGAATCATCATCGTATCGATTCAATTTATCGTAGTCATAGTAATCCGTATCCTCATCATCATCATCATATTCCCAGGAATTCTTACGGGTCCTGTCTCTACTCGGACGAATTCTATGATTTCTGGCTCTACTTCCAAAATGTGTCTTACGACGTCTAGTGGAGAATGCTTGCTTATCGCGATAATAGGGAAAATGTCTTGAATCATATTTATCGCGATAATTTTTTAAATAACTTCTAGAGTATAATTGCGAATGGTAATCATTTTCTGATTCGTCATCAGCATCATTGTAGTCTTCATCGTCTCTCCATGAACGGGGATAATTGTGATGCCATCGCGATGATGTTGATGATGATAATGATGATGATTGTGGAGATGATGGCGATTCGTGCCTGTGTCTGTGACGATGCACCACTTGATTATCATGATCATCATCCTGATGATGTCTACCATCCACAAACCAAAATCCCAATAAAATTAGGCAAAAAAATTGCCATCTCAACACCGTCCAATCTCTCGACATCTTCAAGTTCGTCTATTGACGACCTCTAATCCGCACAACACTTACATCATTCCCGGTCCTTGCTCTTTCCTTTGTTTTCTATCATTCGATTTCTATAGTCGATAATAAATGATGCAATAATTATTTTCCGAAAAAGGAAAAAAAAATTCAAAAAGGAATTACAGATTAATAAACATTTTCCACAACTAAAAAGAATTTCTCATTTTATAAATGATGCAATCGATTTTCCCAAACAGGAAAAAAATTTCCAAAACGAAATTAAAGATAAATAAAATTTTTCCACTGGCAAAAAAGAACTTTCTTATTTTATAATTTTATAATTTTATAATTTTAAATTGAGATCCACAACCAAAAAGAACTTTGTCATTTTATTCAAATTTTTCTAAGGATGTCAAATTGAGACAAAATTTTCTACATCCTTAGAAAAATTGTTGTTTGGTTAAAACACAACTAAAGTGAAATATTAATAAAAATATTATACTTTCGAGAATGTTTTATTAGGAAAATATTTTTTAAAATTAACTTGTTTTTCAGTTTACTCTTTTCTTCGCGTGGAATTATTGGGAAAATTTAGTACAATTTTTTCCAAAAATCATAAATCATAAAAATTTTACAGGAATTTGTTGTTCAATTATTTTCAAAAAATTTTATAAAATCCTTCTAAAAAAATCAATTATTCCCATAAATAATAAAAAATCTTCTGAGAATTTAAATAATATTTAAAAATGTTAATAAATCATAAATAATAAAAATTTTACAGGAATTAAATTTGATGTAAATTTATTCGCAACAATTCAATTATCTTCATAAATAACAAAATTCTTCGGAAAAATTCAATTATTTTCAAAAAATTTCATAAAATCCTTCTAAAAATTTAATTATTCTCATAAATAATAAAAATCTAAGAATTTAAATAATATTCAAAAATGTTAATAAATTATAAATAATACAAATTTTACAGAAATTGAATTTGTTGTAAATTTCTTAGCAATAATTCAATTATTTTTGTAACTAATAAAATTCTTTTGAAGAATACAATTATATTTTCATAAATAATAAAATTTTTCGCAGAAATTGAATTATGTTCAAAAATTATTAAAAATTCTTCGCAAAAATTCAAATATGTTGAAAAATTTTTTAAAAAAATTCTTCCAACAAATTCAATTATTATTTTTGAAAATACTAAATTTTATGGAACAATTTTATTATTTTCCATAAATAATAAAATTATTCCCAAAAATTTAATTATTTTTAAAAAATTCAATAAAATTCTTCCGAAGAATTCAATTATTTTCATAAATTATCAAAATTCTTCTGAAAAATCCAATTATTTTCAAAAAATTTCATAAAATCCTTCTAAAAATGCAATTATCCTCATAAATAATATAAAAGTCTTCGAAGAATTTAAATAATATTTAAAAACGTTAATAAAATTCTTTGAAATAATTCAATTGCATGTTATCATAATTAACAAAATTCTTCATAAAAATTCAATTATTTCCAAAAAAATTTAATAAACTTCTTTCACAGAATGAAATTATTTTTGAAAATAACCAATTTTTTGCATAAATTCAATTATTTTCATAATTTTAAATTAAATTCTTCTAAATAATTAAAATATTCTCTTAAATAATAAAATTCTTCTAAAAAATTCAATTATTCTCTTAAATAATAAAATTCTTCTAAAAAAATTCAATTATTCTCTTAAATAATAAAATTCTTCTAAAAAATTCAATTATCTTAAAAAAAAATAAAATTCTTCTGAGAATTTGAATAATGTTTAAAAATATTAATATAATTCTTCGCAAAAAATTAAATATTTTTATAAATAACAAAATTCTTACCAGAAATTTAATTATTTTCATAAATAACAAAATTCTTAGCTGTAGAAATTGAATTATTTAAAAAAAATAGAATAAAATTTTCCATAGAATTGAATAATTTCCAAAAAATTTAATAATTCTTTTCCAAAAATTCAATTATTTTCAAAAAATTTAATAAAATTTTACGAAAGAATTCAATTATTTTCAAAAGTAATCAAATTCTTCACAGAAGTTCAATTATGTTCAACAATTTTTAAAATTTCGTGTAAAAATTTCAATTTTTTATAAATAATAAAATTCTACAAAATTCAATTATGTTGAAAAATGAAAAGTTTAAAAATTTTAAAAACTAAAATTTTTTAAAATAATTGAAACTTTGAGAAGAATTTTTAAAAATATTTGAAATTTTGACAGGAATTTAAAAAAAATTGTTGGAAATAATTGAATTTTGCAGAATTTTATTATTTATAAAAAATTGAAATTTTGATATGGAATTTTGAAAAATTGTTGAACATAATTGAATTTTTGTGAAGAATTCCTATAAAATTTTTATAATTTATAAAAATATTTAAATGTTGCTGTAGAATTTTATTAAAAGTTTTCTTTAAATAATTGTCTAAAAAATTCAATTATTTAAAAATTTGTTGATAAAATTCTTTATGAAAATTCAATTTTAAGAAACATTCAATTATTCAATACATTTATTTATTTTTATATTTAAATAATTGAATTCTCGTAAATTTTTCCAATAAAAATTGATTGAAAAATGTATTTCAGTTAAAATTTTAGTTATTTTGAATATTAAAAAGCTTATATCATGAATTTTGAAAAGGTTTTAAATTAAAATCTTTGAAAATTTGAATTTTTCTTATTTTTAACTAACAATTCTGTATGGAATTAATTTTTTTTACAGTTTAATTAAATTTTTTTTGAAATTGTTTGAAGTTTTAAACTTAAATATTCTTTTGTTTAGAACCAACATAAAATTTTTAAAAATTGAGTGACTGCTGATAACTGTGTGCATTAGCTTCATAAAAAATGTTTAAATATAAAATTTTCAAAATTAAGTTGCTGCCAATTTCATTATTTAAAATAAGACCCAAAATGTAATAAATATTACAATAATAAATAATGCACTGAGAAAACAATATATTTGAATCAAACATAATTATCTTTGTTATACAGTCAAAAAATTATTTTTGAATTAAACATAATACTTTTGATTGAATAAACAAATAAAATTTATCGAATAAAAGTTGATAAATTTGATAATAAATTTGATTAAATAAAAATTACGTTTAATTCAATTATAAAATATATTTAATTCAAATATTTTTTTTGTTCGCTACATATTTTGTACAAACAAAATTTTTTTTCTCATAGTGGTGAGTATTTAAAATTAACATTAAAAATGAGAAATTCTTTTCGATTTTCAATGAATATCAGGAAATAAAAGAACAAAAAGGAAAATAAATTTTGACTACATAATTATTGCATCACTAATTACCTGTGCAATGCACTATTTTCTAAGCACCGTTTCAGGAGAACATAACGAGTGAATCAAGATTTATCTCCCAAGGCGTGATACTCGCTTCCTTCATTTATCATCAATGAACGGAGCATTTAATGCTCAACACTCACTGAAACAATTTTTTTTTTTCCCTCTATATTTCACTCAAAAAGAAAAATCTCATCAAACAAACAAAAAACGTCCATCAAAAAAATTCCCGATTTAAATAACAACAGATCCTAATCATGTATTTACAATCGATCGCACACGTGTTTTTCCAATCCACGTGCGACGGTAAAATAAACACTCCGTTCGATATCAATAATTTAAAAAAAAATTATCACTCGTCAAAATTTTTTACTCTTTAATTCTAATTACTGTTTCGTTTAATTTTAATTTATAACGATTGTTATCAAATTATCAATCACAAATATTATATTGACTAAATAAAAAAAAAATAGTTTATTTCACTCTTTTAGAATATCCGAAAAATTCTATTTTTTAAAAATCAATTTAATTTGTTTTAAAATTTGAAGTGAAAAAAACGCGCGTGTTAATGCCGGTAGCGGTTTAAATTTTTCTTTTGCGCGCATTCGTTTTGTATTTGTAATTTTTTCCAAAGTAAAGGAAGAACAATCCAATCGTAACGCGTGCTAAAGTCGCGGGCGACTGAGCCTGCGTCGGTTAATGCCGACGAGAACGCAGAACAGAAAGCGCATGCCTGCAGAATAACGACCCCCCCTCCCCTACTCCTCATCCTTTTATTTTCCCTCGACACTAGCAAAAATGATCTTTTTGAGAAAAAAAAAGAGTCTCATGAACTTGATGCATCCGTCCAGAAGATTTACCCAAACTCTCTTGTCTTTCGTTCTTTCATTTCTTATCAACCCGGTGATTTCCCGAAAATACAGATTTATCCTTTAATTCTCGCGCGATGTTTCATGATAAAATGCGTAGACTAGTCTGCAGCATCAATCTCTTGGTCTTATCTTGATCGTGAATTTGCAAATGAATCATTAGTGGAATATTTTTTTTTTTTGAGGAACACGAAAATATTGTTAAAAAAGAAGTGTTATTTTAACTCCGAAAGTGGTTGTTAAAACAACACACAATATTTTAAACGGACACTGTGTAATTTTAACACTACTTTGGTGTTAAAATATCAAGTGTGTTAAGTTAACACTATTTTGGTGTTAAAATATCAAATGTGTTAAATTAACACTATTTTGGTGTTAAAATATCAAATGTGTTAAATTAACACTATTTTGGTGTTAAAATATCAAATGTGTTAAATTAACACTATTTTGGTGTTAAAATATCAAATGTGTTAAATTAACACTATTTTGGTGTTAAAATATCAAATGTGTTAAATTAACACTATTTTGGTGTTAAAATATCAAATGTGTTAAATTAACACTATTTTGGTGTTAAAATATCAAATGTGTTAAATTAACACTATTTTGGTGTTAAAATATCAAATGTGTTAAATTAACACTATTTTTGGTGTTAAAATAACACTTGAGTGTGTTATATTAAAACTAGTGAGTGTTAAATTAATATTAATATACATTTTTAATGGGGTTTTAAAATAACACCAGAGTTGTGTTAAAACAACACCATACCTGAAAACTACACTCAACAAATTTAACACATTTTTTTCCTGTGAATTGTTATAGAGATTTTATAATTTTCCAGTGAAATTGACAAATATAGTATAATTATCTATAGTAATTTTTTTTCATTCAAGCAGGCATCGCTCTCATCTACTAAAAACTAGTATTTACTACTTTTTTTACGATTTGCTACAATTTGGATACTTTTTTTTATTTATTACACTCGAAGCTACTTTTTTCCATGTTTGAGAATTTACACTACTTTCAATTTGTTAACAGTTAAAATAAAAAAATTATTTTAAACAATTTTAATAAAATTATAAGAAAAAATTCAAAAAATCTTAATTAAATTCTTTAAAACGATTCAATTATTTATTTATTTTCACAAATTTTTGCCTAATTCAATGATTTTTAATATAGATCTACTATTTTAATAAACAATTTCTTAAGGGAATATTGAATAATTCAAAAGAAATTTTTATGAAATTCTTCGCAAACAATTATTTTTATAAATAAAAAAGCTTTCATAGAAATTCAATTATTAAAAATCAGAATTTTTCGGAAGAAAATCAATTATTTAAATAGATTTTTATAAAATTTTTCGCAAGAATTTCAATTATTTTTACAAATAATAAAATTCTTTTCAGAAATTCAATTATTTTTTTAAATTTTAATAATAATCGTTGCAAGAATTCAATTATTTTTAATTTTTTATAATTATATTAGAACTTATCCCAGGATTTCTATTAATTATTTTTAATACAGTTTTAAATGCGAATTGCCCCAAAAATGCAACTATTCTTAATTAAAAATTTTAATAAATTTCTTTAAGAGAATTCAATTATTTAATATAATTTTTTGAAACAATTCAATTATTTTCATAAATAATATACAATTTTCAAAGAAATTCAATTATTTGAAATACAATTTTCATAAAATTTTTGGAAAAAAATCATTTCTTTTAAAAAGATTTTTTTAAAATTCTTCTCAAGCATGCAATTATTTTAAAAACTTTATTGAAGTTCGGTGACAGAAATTCAATTATTTTCATAAATATACCTAAACCTAATAAAACTGATCGCAGGATTTTAATTATTTTTAATGTAATTTTAAATTAATTCCGCTATAACAACGCAATTATTCTTAAAAATTTGAATGAATTTTTTCGAAAAAATGCAATTATTTAAAAAAAATATGATATAATTTGATTCTTAGATTATAATAATTATTTTCAATCTATTTTCAATTATATTTCTTGAATGAATTTAATTATTATGAAAAATTTTAATGCAATTCTTCGTAAAAATTCAATTATTTGAAAATTGTTGATAAAGTGCTTTATAAGAATTGAATTTTAAGAAATGTTAAATTATTCAATAAATTATTTATTTTTGTATTTAAATAATTGAATTCTCGTATAGAACTTTCTAATAAGAATTGATTTAGAATTTAATAAAATAAAGTGATTAAAGTTTTGAATAATTTTATTTATAAATTTCAAGAAAAATGAATTGAAAAATGATTGAATTTTGAAAGAATTACTTTTGTAATTTTTAGAAATATTTAAATTTCAAAAATGCGTTACATTGAAATCATTTGAAATATTTTTTAATTCCTGTAGACAAAGTAAATAGGTATTTAAATATTTATTTTTAAAAATGATTCTATTTTTTAATGTAATTATTAAGAAATTATAAAAAAATTGAGTCTTCAAGTTTTCTTTTTTTTTATTCATGCAAAAGTATTTAGGAAATAAAATAAGAATAGAGAACAGGAAATAAAATTGGAATTTGGTTACTCAGTAGAGAAGGTTAAATCTTCTGATTGCTTTATTGTGTGTGTTTGATTAAAAAATTTTATTGTACGCTCAAGTGGTTAAAGAGTGCTATGTACTATTAAAATTCTTAGCGAATACAAAATTAAATATTTAAAATAATTAAATATTTGTTATATATTTAAATATTTTTTATTATATTAATTAAATATTTGTTCAGTAACTAAAATTTTATTTTAATTTAAATTTTAATATTCTTTTTTTAGGGTCAAAATTGCGCAAGAAAAGGATATTTATTATCGTTCGTAATCATTATCATGTGTGGGTTGGCCAAGTGGCAAAATTTGAAGATTTTGAACACCAAGGGTTCAGGGTTCGAATCTTTACGAGTGCGAATTTTTTCTTTGTTTCGTAATTTCATTAAACATTTTTCCATAGTGACACGTAACCTTACTGGAATGTTACATGTAATTTTAACAATATTACAATGTATTTATTGTAATAATACTATTATATTAATAATATTACTGTAATATTCGTAATATTACTGTAATATTCGTAATATTACTGTAATATTCGTAATATTACTGTAATATTCATAATATTACTGTAATATTCGTAATATTACTAAAATTACCAGTATTACAAAAATATTACCAGTGCATTACTATAATATTTCTAATTAATTACTAATATATCTGCAGTATTTCTAATATTGCATCTAATGTTACCAATATTGCATCTAATGTTACACTAATGTTTCCTACTACTTTGCAGTGTCGTTGCCTTGTATCATCAGACGAGTAGAGCAACTGATATTACCGACTATGACGACATCTACTAGAAGCAACTGGAATTTGATGACTAGACACCATATGATAATCAACACCAATAAAGTTAACGACAAGTGATAATAAATTTTTAAAATTGATTAACTTTAGAATATTTTTTTCTTTTTTCATCAATTTCTGATGATTGATGACATTCTTTGAGCAGTTGCTCATTTTCGCCGGTTTTCTAAGACCTTCCTTCAAAAATTGAGATTTGCAAAATCATTTGTTTATACTCCTGTTTCTTATATAATTTTAGTTGTATAAATAATTATTTATAATTTAGTAAATTCTTCTCGTTTTTCTCATTTTTGAAAATAGTCTTTTGGAATTCTTTTTTTAAGAAGTCGTTTTCATTTTTTGATACTCGTCTTTTTTTGATGACGAGATTATCATCAGAGAAATTTTTAAATAAAGCTCCTTATTACTACTGAAATTTATTTTACACTATAACATTTAGTAATTTTCTATTAATTTCATTTTATGATTTAGTTATATTTTTTTATGATTTAGTATTTGTATTTCTATTTGTTGTTTTATAATTTTGTTCTCATCATTTATTTTTGTATGATTTTCAAAATTACCAGTTTCCTACAATGGAATATTGGATGGATTTTATATCAATTTTAATAAATTTTTTTTTTAATTTACTGATTCAAAATTAGAAAGAAAAATAAAAAATTAGAAACTAAATTTTTACATGAAATTTTATTATTTATATAAACAATTTTAAAAAATTTTCTTTACCGACAGTGATAACATTTCAGAAAAATATAAGTATATATTGTAGATGTGGTTTTGTAAGGATCTGACTACAGTTTCGTAGAAGCGGATTGAGTTTATAAAGGAAATGTGAAAGGGTTACAGAAGAAATATTTATTCTACCCAATATTATGGCTTGCTTATGGATTATTAAATAAATAATAAATGTTAAAATACCGAACAATTTTTTTTTCAAACCATCTAGTGTTCCGTTTTGGAAAATATGTGAAAAATCTGTTACAGTAGTTTTTTAAGTCATCAAAATGTAAGTCAATGAACTCTTTTACATTTTATCTTTTCTATACTGGCATTTAAGTCGTCGCTTCTTTTTGGTTTAGAGGATAAAATTTACAGCTATAAATTGTTCACTGGAAATATTTTCACTAGACAATACTTTCAATTATAATTAAAAATTAGAAAGAAATTTATTGTTGTACTTTTATTTTTAGGGAGCGAGATACAGTAATTGCTACTATTTTGGATGACATCGGTAATCTATAATACTATTATCTCTTTTATTTTTTATAATTTATACCCTTTTTTTGGTAACGAAATTGAAATATAAAAATTTCCATATTATTTACAGTTCGAACAGTGTTATTGTCATGTGATTTGAATTTAGAAAATGGTAAATTAAATTCAAACGAAGTTCAAAAATCTGAGTGCAATTTTCATGTTAGTCAATCTGTAGATAAGGAAGAAGAAATTAAAAATTATGATGATGATGAGGATAATAACGATCTTGATGATATTGATGATGTTTATGATAAGAATAATGATGCTGATGATGATTACGATAAGAATGATGATGCTGATGATGATGACAATGATGCTGATAATCATGTTACTAATGATGTTGCTAATGATGCTGATAATAATGTTCGTAGTGATGTTGACAACAATGTGGACAACAATGTGGACAACAATGTTAACAACAATGTTAACAACAATGTTAACAACAATGTGGACAACAATGTGGACAACAATGTTGACAACAATGTTGATGCTAATGTTAAAGAAAAAACATTTCTACTCACCAGTAATAGTAATTCAAAAATTGCCCAAATCATTAAATCAACTACAATTAACGGAACCGAATTTGTCTTGGATAATGGTAGGAGACTATGATTTTAGCTTTTCGATATAAGAATTAAAAGAAAATTTTGATGGAAAATAAAAATATTTTAGAATTTCTTTTCACTGTTTTAGAAGATTTAGAATCAACTAAGTATCCAGACAGTAATTCATCATTGGATGCTAGAGACTTTAAGAATGAAGCTACTTCCAATTTTCCAATAAGCACATCATCTATTCAAAATTCAACAAAAGAAATCAGTAACAATACAGAAATTTATGTAAGTAATTCACGAGATGAAAGAATTCCTAATTCATTGGCGATTAGTGAATGCAATAGCAACGTTAATAGTCAAAACAATGAATTAACAAATAATAATAATAATAATAGTAGAAAATTGGTAGTAAAAGACAATTTTGGAGATTCAGTTTCATCAACAGTACAACGAACATTTTCCATAAAGGAACTGAAGAGAAGTCCGCGTATTTATGGAAGAAAAGTGAGACAAGTAGAGGATCTGGCAATTCCTTCTACGTCAACTGGTTTTGGTATATAATAAATATTATAAATAATCTATAATCTATTTATTTATTTATTATTATGTAAACGGACCGTGCCTTTTCGTATTTATGTTAAGATAATTCCTTTTTTGTTTATTTAGTGCCATCGGTGATAGTTTTAAGTAACGATTATTCAAATGCAAGTTCATCATCGGCATATTCGACAAATGAAATGCATAGGCGAACGATAGATAATAATTTTGCATTTCTATCAGACTCGGATTTAAGTGATGACGACGAGAGATGTGAAGAGATTTTTGGCTGTGAAAATAGAGCCTTTGAATCATTTGAAGCTATTGATATTGCACATGATGAAACGGAAATAATACCCGTTGAAGAATATGAAACATTAAAAAATAATGATTACATTTGGAGTTCAATGGGTCTTTTGAAATTTGCACAAGTGGTAGGTGAACAAATTTTATCTGATACTTAAAATTCTAGTTATCGCACAAGTGAAAACTATAATTCCCTTTGTTTCTAGATATGCTGTATTACAATGTACGTTTCAATTGGACTTTGTCGTTTTCACAACAGATATATTCAAATTTATTGTATTTTTGGAGCGTTCTTTTCAATATTTTTATTAATTGTCTATACATATCGGATACAAATCGAGCATTGGAAGAGTTACACAATTCGTTTACTTCTTTCGGTAATTTTACATATATATAAATATACGATAAAAATTATTATAATACTTTCGTTTTTATACAGATGATGGTACAATTTTTTTCAGAGTTCTATATTTAGTGTTTAATTTTAAAATCTATTTACACATTTTTTTCCATAAATTAATTTTTAATTTCTCCTTAGGAATACGTATACCTTTTTATATACACAACTTGTGATACTGCATTTGCTATTATTAAATTCGAATTTAATGAAGAAAGTAACTATGGAGAACGAATGGCTGTTATGATATTGGTGAGAAATATCAGAAATATTATCGACTTTTGATATGAATATTGTAGATTTTTTTTATAAAAATTAAAAATATTAAATTACAAATTTAAAAAATTAAAACCAAGATGATTTTACAGATGATTTCAACTGGAGTTGCAGCATCAACATATTGTTACGATGCAATCTTATGCTATTCATTAATAGAAGAGGCATCGAGAAATAATCCCGATGAGAAAAAATTATTACTCTCCTATTTGCCAACGTGCTCGAAAACCTCACGAGCTGAGATTTGTGATATATTTCATACTTGTATTTTATAATTAAAAAAAAAAATTTTTTATTTTCCTACAAATTGCGTGATTATCTGCAAAAAAAATGTTTAACTGCATTTCGAAAATCTTTTAAATGATAAGCATAGAGAATGGGATTACCCACGGAATTCAGATGTGAGAGAATAATGCAAAAATTGAGAAATACTTGATTCACAGAGCACTTGGGACAAAATGCGACAATACAATTAATCGTATACAATGGAAACCAACAAATAATGAAAAAAATAACAATTCTCGCTAAATTTTGGGTTGCTTTAACTTCTCGTTTTTGTGCAGCGCCCAAAAGACGAAGCATCGTTCCTGGTTGAAATTCTTTCGAGCCAATTGGATTTATCGTCACATTTTGTTGTAACTGTAATTAAAAAAAATAGTGTAAAAAATAAAATTAAAAATAGTTAAAAAATAGTGTTGAAAAAATTAGTTGTTTTTATTTTACATCACGGATCACAGTGTCTTTTTCCCTTAGAATAAAATTGAACATGTGAATTATTTTCTAAATATAGGTGACTAGGAAGAGACAAAAAAAAATTATAATTATAATTATTATGAACACAATTAACAATTAATTATTATTTATTATTTACAAAAATATTAATAAAATTCTTTGCAACAATTCAATTTTTTTCAAAAAATTTTATTTAATAAAATTCCTCGCACGAAGCCGAATTCAAATTATTATCAAACATTTTATTAACATTTTCGACAAAAATTCAACTATCTTCAATGAATAATAAAATTCTACGCAGACATTCAATTATTTAAAAAGAAATTGACAACTATTACACAAATAATTTAAATAATTAAACAATTATATTTCAAAAATACAAGAATTCAATTACTTTCGTAAATAATAACATTCTTAGCAGAAATTCAATTATTTTCAAAAAAATTTCATAAAATTTTTTACAAAAATTCGATTATCCTCAAAATTAAAAAAATTATTTGCAGAATTATAATTTGAATTATATTAAAAAATTTATATAAAACTCTTGGCAGAAAATTTAATAAAATCCTTCTAAATAATAATAATAATAATAATAATAATAATAATAATAATAATAATAATAATAATAATAATAATATTAATAAATAATAAATTACAAATCATGAAATTCTTCGAAATAATTTTCTGCCAAGAATTTTTTTGTTTATAAAAATAATTGAATTCTTGGAAAAAATGTTATTTTTAAAAATAATTAAATTCTATGGAAGAATTTTATTACATTTTTGGGTAATAATTGAATTTTCGCTAAAAATTTTGTTAATTATAAACATAATTGAATTATTTCGAAGAATTTTATTAACATTTTAAAATATTATTCAAATTCTTAGAAGAATTTTAATAATTATGAAGATAATTGAATTTTTAGAAGGATTTTATCAAATTTTTTAAATATATAATTGAATTTATGCCAAAAATTTATTATTTTCAAAAATAATTGAATTCCTTGGAAGAGTTTTATTAAATTTTTTTTAAAAATAATTGAATTACCGATAAAAATTTTGCTTATTTTGTTATTAAAATAAATATTTGAATTTTTGTGAAGAATTTTATTAAGTTTTTTGAAAATATAATTGAATTTTTGGGAAGAATTTTCAATTCAAATATTTATGTAAATAACAAAATTCTTCCAAAAAATTCAATTATTTTCATGAAAATTAATAAAATTCTTCGAAAGAATTCAATTATTTTTAAAAATAATCAATTTTTTCCAAGAATTCAATTATTTTTATAAATAATAAAATTCTTTGCAGAAAATTGATTATTTACATAGAATTTAATAAAATCCTTCTAAAAGTTCAATTATTCTCATAAATAGTAACATTCTTCTAAGAATGTAAATAATATTTAAAAATGT
The DNA here is from genome assembly GCA_032872505.1 of Leptopilina syphax. Taxonomy (NCBI): domain Eukaryota; kingdom Metazoa; phylum Arthropoda; class Insecta; order Hymenoptera; family Figitidae; genus Leptopilina; species Leptopilina syphax. The sequence continues at coordinate 38,684,313 of CM065471.1, forward strand.
TAATAAAATTTTTCGAAATAATTCAATTATTTTTATAATTAACAAAATTTTTCCCAAAAATTCAATTATTTCCAAAAAATTTAATACAATTCTTCCTAAAAATTGAAATATTTACAAAAATAACAAAAATTTTCATAAAATTCAATTCTTTTAAAAAATTTTAATAAAATTCTTCGCAGAAAATTAATTATATTCAAAAAATTCAAATAAAATTCTTCAAATATTTACATAAATAACCAAATTCTTTCCATAAATATAATTAAATTATTTTCAAGAATTTTAATTTAATTTTTCTCAATATTTTCAATACAATTTTCATAAAATTTCTTTTAAAGAATTCAATTATTTTCAAAAATTTTTATAAAATTCTTTAGGTATATAAATTAAATTGCTTTAAATGCATTTTTAATTAAATTTCTTCAAATAATATTATTATAAAATTTTTTAATAAAATTCTAAACAATCATTCAAATTATTTCAGATTCAAAATATTGTCTGTTGCAGAAATTATAACATTTTTTAAGCAAAACATAAAAATAAGAAAAAACATCCAGAAGTCTATTATAAAATAAATAACATTAATCGTATTTTGCACTAATGAAAATTAGTTTCCTTACAACAATATTTATAATTTAAATTTTATATATATATATATATATACTTTTATATTTTAGAATAGTAAATTTACAAATTAAATTGTGATTCTTAATTCGAAACAATTTTAAAGAATTATTTTTTGTTTGTAGGTATTTAATTTTCAATACATTGAATTAGAAAATTTAAAATTTTCAATTTCCACAAGAACTCTTAAATACAAAAGGAATTATTATTTAAAAAATTAAGAAGCAAAAATGAAATACAATCAACAATATTTTGAATTCAAATTTATGGAAATGTAAGTAAATTAAAAAAAACTAATTTTTTATTGGAAATATTATAAAAAGTTTACAAAATAGGTGAAAATTAACGGAATTGAAATACAAAAATTTAAAAAAATATGACAGACTGTGAACCCCAATTTTATAAAAATAAGAAATTTAATATTTTTACTTGTTTTATAACAACTCGATATATGTGAGCGTACGAGGCACCGATTAAAATTCCAGGTATAATAATTGTTGTCAAATAAAGAAATACTAAATAATTGTAGTCCATAACTTCAGTGAATATACAGTTGTCATCAAGTTTTTTTCCTGCATTCCAACCTGCAAGTGGTAGAAAACCCACCAAACCACCAGCAATCCAGCAAATGCAAATTATACCTAAAATTAAATTTTAATTTATTTTTTAATTCCTCTTCAGATTTAATAAATAGTCCCATATTGGACGGGCTTAAGCGTCACTGGGAGAGTGGGGGCAATGAGAGCGAAAGAGAAAGAAGCTAACTCTCTCACTCCCTCTCATTGTCCCCCACTCCTCTCGCGACGCATGCGCCAATAGCGAACCAATCACAATTACTACGCACATTCCACATTAGAAAACACTATTTAAACGAATAAACATATAATTAACTTGATATCAGAATAACAAAATCAAAATCACATATTGGAAAAAAATTTCCTTTCTCTCACCAATTGCTGTTTTTGTTCTAACAATTCGTGAATATGCCATAGGATAAATAATAGCCCAGTATCGATCAATGGAAACTGCAACAAGGCAGAATATACTAATTGTACAAAGCACTATTAAAACAGACACGGTAAATAGACAGGCGTGTAAATTAATTGGTAGTCCAATACTGGCTAAAATTGCAAATGGTATTGCAAAAAGTCCCACTAATAAATCAGCGACAGCTAATGATATTATATAGTAATTAGTTCGTCGTCGTAATTTTCGTTCTCTAATAAATATTATTATCACTAATCCATTGCCAAATATTGCACCAATAGCCACTAAAATTTCACACACTGTATAGGGAATATTCAATTGTGAATTGTTGTTCTCATCATCGTTAATTATTGTATCACTGAGTGTATAATTAATAATACTCGTTAATTCAGTCCAATTTCTTTCAGTTTCCATAACAAAAAATTTTATCCTTTCCTCAATGAGAAAGAATAATTGACAAATTTTTATTTAAAATTGACAAATTTTTTATGAATTATTTCTAGAAAATTTTTACTAATGTATACATATATATAGTAATCTTGATATTTTTTCACTTCCTTTTTATATCTTATCCTTCTTCCTTTTGTTCTTCTCTCCTTTTCTTCCTTTTGCAAAGTGCAAACGTCTTATTTCATTATTGTAATAATGATTCCAAATTTTTTTCCTCTTCACTGAATCTTTGGATTTTTTTTTATTTTATTCACAGTTCGGGAGAAAAAAAACGAATTGACATCAGGCATTTTTTTAATAGATTTTAAAATTAAGTTTTAACATCAGTTTTTTGTATTTGAGGATAAATCATTAAAAAGTTTTTAATTAATTTTTCCCTCTTTTATTTTTTCATAATAGATGTTTTATAAATTTACTTATTGTTATTTTTTTAGAAATACTTCGATTTTTGACATAATTGCGATTTTATAGTGAAAAACTAACACTTTTTAACAATTTTTTTTTTAATATTCTATTTTTATAATAATTTTACACTTTTATTTCTAGACGATAAATTTCTTTTTTACGTCAAAATTTTTATTCGATCATTCCATCCGCACGTGTTTCCATAACACACACGTCCAACTTCTTTGCCCTTCAGAAGTATACTAATATGATAGGACGATAGTAGGTTTTTACAAGAGATTTGTATTCGCGTGGTGAGGAGGCGGCTATTTTTTTTCTCAAGGGAATAAAAAGGGTAGTAAAATAATGAGTACATGTATATAAACGGAAAATGGACAGTCATGTCAGTCGTAAATATATTAGTTCTTTTTTTCATTTTAAAAAATGTTCCTTGAATTAATTAATCAGTTAAGTACTTATTTTGTGACGTAGTTTGTTTAAAAATCGATAATTTCACAATACATTCTTCAACATTTTAAAGACTTTCTGATATTTTCTATCTTAATAGCTAATAGCATAACAATTATGAACAGTATGTTCCCCTTGAAAAATTTTTTTTGAAATAAAAAAGAAAGGCTTCGTACTCGATAATTAATTTTAAAAAAGTAGCAAAAAGTAGCTTGAAGACAGAAAAAAAGTAGTAAAAAAGTAGCTAAAGAAAAATTAAATCAATTTTTTTTATAATTTCTTAATTACATTCAAAAATAGAATAATTTTTGAAAATAAATATTTAAATATCTGTTTATTTTGTCTACAGGAATTAAAATATTTCAAATGATTTCAATGGAACGCATTTTTACAATGAAACTATTTCTAAAAAATTACAAAACGAATTCTTTCAAAAATCAATCATTTTTTTCTTCAAATTTATAAATAAAATAAATTATTCAAAACTTTAATCATTTCATTTTATTAAATTCTAAATTAATTCTTTTAAGTAAGTTCTATGAAAATTCAATTATTTAAATACAAAAATAAATTATTTATTGAATAATTAAATATTTCTTAAAATTGAATTATTATAAAGAACTTTATCAACATTTTTTTAAATAATTGAATTTTTACGAAGAATTGCAATAAAAATTTTGATAATAATTAATACATTCTAAGAAACAAATTATATCAAATTTTTTTAAATAATTGAATTTTTTCGAAGAATTTTATTCAAATTTTTAAGAATAATTGCAGTTTTAGCGGAATTAATTTAAAATTATATTAAAAATAATTGAAATCCTGCAATGAGTGTTATTATTTATAAAAATAATTGCATTTTTGTCACCGAACTGTAATAAAGTTTTTAAAAATAATTGAATTCTTGAGAAGAATTTAAAAAAATATAGATTATTAAAGAAACGATTTTTTTCAAAAAATTTTATAAAAATTGTGTTTTAAATAATTGAATTTCTTTGAAATTTGTATATTATTTATGAAAATAATTTAATCTATTCAAAATATTTGTTATTTTCACAAATAATTGAATTCTTTGGACGAATTTTATTAAATTTTTTGAAAACAATATTGAATTTTCTTTGAAGAATTTTAATTATTGATGAAAATAATTGAATTTCTGTTAAGAATTTTGAGAATTTTGTTATTTTTATAAATATTTGAATTTTTGCGAAGAATTTTATTAGCATTTTTAAATAATATTCAAATTCTTAGAAGAATTTTATTTTTTATGAGGATATTTGAATTTTTAAGAAGACATTTATTAAATTTTTTGAAAATAATTGAATTTATGCCAAAAATTTGTTATTTTCAAAAATAATTGAATTCTTAGGAAGAGTTTTATTAAATTTTTTGGAAATAATTGAATTTTTGGGAAGAATTTTATTAAATTTTTCGAAAGAAATAAATTTTCTGTGAAGAATTTTAATTATTGATGAAAATAATTGAAATTGTGACAAAAATTTGTTATTTTCAAAAATAATTGAATTCATTGGAAGAGTTTTATTAAATTTTTTGGAAATAATTGAATTTTTGGAAGGGATTTTATTAAATTTTTTGAAAGAAATAAATTTTCTTTGAAGAATTTTAATTATTGATGAAAATAATTGAACTTATGCCAAAAATTTGTTATTTACAAAAATAATTGAATTCTTTGGAAGAGTTTTATTAAATTTTTTAGAAATAATTGAATTTTGGGGAAGAATTTTGTTAATTATAAAAATAATTGAATTATTTTGAAGAATTTTATTGGCATTTTTAAATATTATTCAAATTCTCAGAAGAATTTTATTATTTATGAGAATAATTTAATTTTTAGAAGGATTTTAAAATTTTTTTTAAAATTAATAAATTTTTTACGAAAAATTTTATTATTTATAAGAATATTTGAATTCTTACAAAAAAATTTGTTATTTTCAAACAAATAATTGAAATCCTGCGATGAGTTTTAATATTTATAAAAATAATTGGATTATTGCAACGATTATTATTAAAATTTAAAAGAATAATTGAATTCCTGAGAAGAATTTTATTATTTATAAAAATAATTGATTTCTTGAGAAAAATTTTATAAAAATCTATTTAAATAATTGATTTTTTAAAAATAATATTAGGAAAATTCTGTTTTAAATAATTGAATTCTTGTGCAATTTTTTTTATTTATGAAAATAATTGAATTTTGCAAAGAATTTTTTTAATAATATGCCTAAAAATAATTGAATTTTCGGGAATAATTTCGTTATTTATCGACTTAGTTGAATTCTTTCAAAAGAATTATGTATATGAAAGTAAATGAATTTTTGTAAAAAATTCGAATATTTTTGGAAATAATTGAATTCTTCCAAAGAATAAAAAAAAAACATTTTTGTAAGTAATTGAATTGAAATTAAATTTTTAAGAATAATTACATTTTTTATCAATTCCTGTAAAATTGTATTAAAAATTATTGAAATCCTGCTATGAATTTTATTATTTATGAAAATAATTGAATAGTTGCTAAAAATTTTATTAACGATTATTATTAAAAGATTTTTAAATAATTTAATTCCTGAGAAGAATGTTATTATTTATAGAAATAATTGAATTCTTGCGAAGAATTTTTTAAAAATCTATTTAAATAATTAATTCTTTTTGAAAAAAAATTATGAAAATTCTGTTTTATAAATAAAAGTGAAATAAAACTAATAATATAAATAAAAAAAATTTTATGCACTTTTTTATGAATAGAACTAAATTTCAAAAAAGAGAAAAATAGAACGCTCCTCAATTTCGACATTTTTAGATGAAGTTCATCTAACAAGTGATGTCACGTTTTCGCTGGTAGGAGGTCAAACTAGGGGAAACTTAATATAAGATTGTGCGTGTAGCAATAAATTCAAGATTATCTGAAACTAACCCTCTAAATTCTAATAAAATTATTGCTTTATAACAATAGAAGTTAAAATTTTAATAAATATTCATTTAAATAGAGAAGAAAAATGACAAAGAAGAACACTCTTTAACTAACATTTTCTTAAAATTATTATTGCGTACATTCAACTCGACAATTTTTCAATTTAAAAATTAGTCGCATAAAATATGACAATTTACGATATAGGTACACTTTTAGTGATAATTTAACATGCCACATATTATCTTTAACAGGAATATAACAGAGTGTCTGACATTGCACAAAAGTTCTCTAATTGTATAAAAAATAGTTGTGTGGTATATTCTTCTCTATAAATGACAGCAGACAGAAGTTGTTAAAAAGGCGTATTAATTGTGTGCGTACGTGTGTTTTGACACACACATCACAAACTTAAAATATCATTCTGAATTCAATTTTTATTATTAATTATTTACTTATATGAGAAGAGAAAATATACTTGAAAAATCCGAGATATAAATAGAACTTGAAAGAAAGTATATTTTAAGAAACTGAATTATAGAAGGAATTCTATTTTTAAAAGTCAATAAATCGTATTGTTTGTCAATATATAGAAAGAAATAATTCTTTTTCCCTTGAAAATGAGAATTGCAAAAGACACGTGGTTTTCAACTCCCACGCATTGGAGAAGTTAATTATTGAGACTGAAATCACATGTTCTTAAAATACAAAATGGCGGATTCAAGATGGCTACTTTTAAAAGAATTTTATTTTGTATACATATTGTATTTAAAATTAAGGTCTAAAATTTTTTTTAAATAATAATTGATTAAGTATATATTCATAATTCGTTTTAAAGAAAAAATACTTTTGGTTTAGTTGTGGGGCTAATTTTTTATGCAAACTGTTTTTTCAGTATTCATGCAAAGGTGAATTCATATTTTACTTTTCACAAGGTCCATGAACTTAAAACTGCTTTAGAATGTTAAAAAGTTCTGGATTCTTTATATTTCATCTGGAATTTTTGCACATATTATTTTATCTACAGTTTCAGCATCACGAGTCGCAAATTTTTTTTATCGTGTATGTGAGGTAATCCACACTTTTGAAATTCTATTACATATACATAAGCAATAACTGGTCCAAAAAAGAGGCTCCCTTTTTAGAATAGGTTTTTGTTGATGATAAAAAAAACAATAAGATACGTTTAAACTTATTTATTATATCAATTCCTGAGGATGTCACGGCGTGAATGCCAAAACGTAGGTACATACATTTTTCGTATATCAACATAGAAGTAATAGTTATAAAAAAATTTAGAGATGAAAAGAAATTAGATTTTTTACATTTTTACATAACAAATCTTAAGTTTATGTAGATCAATCTCAGGCTCCCCAATCAGTCAAAAAAAGGATATTCTACAAAAGTAACAATTTCTAAGGTCTTCGTCTGCCTGGATAAGTGTTTAGAAATTTTTTAAAACGTCAGTTATGAGTAAACGAAGATTGTCTTGTAGTCGTATTATTGTTTGTTACCCATGGTTCGCATACTGCACGTACCAATATGTAAAATAACCAAGAAATTACAGAGAGACCAAATATCACCGGCATACTGTATCTGAAAAATAATATCCTTGATAATTATTGCAAATGAAATTTTCTATTGGATTTATAGTCATTTATAAGTACGAAAGTAGAAATTTATATTTTATAGTAATAGTATATGTAGTAGAATAGTAATAAATTATATGTAGTAGAAAATTTCAAACCCTAATATCCAGAAGAATAACATTCCAATAAGTATGCTTCCTGAAACATGGTAGTTGGCCATAACGCGAAAACTGATTCTAGGGGGAATCCGAACTTCCGAACCGGAAGTAAAACCACTTGTAGTACGTTTCGGTAAATTGACTACTAAGGTTGGTGGTTTAATAATTTGATGTGCGATTCTACCAATAAAATCGTTTCTCCTATAAATTCTTATTAAATCGTGCTGATACTGTTAAATAGAAAAAAGTTTAGTTACTACCTACTATTAGTAGACATAGGATCCAAAAGTAAAACCACAATACCTTGTTATTTAAAAACGTGCACAATTTGTACAATGCTCGGACTAAAATCGTAATCTCGTTGCTGCGAACAGGTTGAAGTTCCGGATCCCCTAGATACTCAACGTACCTATAATTTTGTTTTCCATCTTGAATTGGAACGTAAACACCAGGTCTAGTGGAGTCCAAACTCGAATCCAACTGTTAATTTAAAATTTCTCATTTTCAATAGAATCAAAAGAATTGCAGAAGAGCGAGTAGAAGAGTTTAATTAGATTTAATTCAGAGCTTAAATAAAATTACTAGTAAAGTTCTTTACTTGAGATTGATGACTAAATGAAGTGGAAAGTATCGTGTCATGATACTCTTGATCGGCAACTAAATTCGCAGGAGGAAATTCTTCTTCTTCTAGCTAAAAAACCCCATTATTAGATTTATAATTCAATTACAAGGAAATAGAAATAATTTCTATATCCTTAGGTTTTAAATACTTACTCTGAATATATAAATTAGTCTTTCTTGCGCAAAGGCTAAATAAGCGGGAACCTTTCTTCTCTCCTCCAAACTTACATCATCCGAAGAATGATTGTCGCTATTAAAAAAATTCCACATTGATATAAGCAATTTTCTCCCACTTTTTTGTTTCTCTAAAGCTTCCAGCAAACCGATTGCTGTTAATTGAGCTTGACGTACAGCATACAAAAAATCAAGGACCTAAAAATTGATAAATTGCTAGTTTCAATTTTCCAACACTTAAAGTAATTGGATTACTTCATTAATAAGTAATTTAATTACTTGATTTTTCGTTGATACTGAAAACATGGGAGTATACTGATGTGATGGTCCTTCGAGTTCGAGAATTTGTTGTCGTACCACCGCGGTCCATTGATTATTATTAGATAATCTACCACGACTCAGTGCTACGTCATCCATACAAGTTTCAATGTCAGACAACATTTCTGTTAGATGAGGTTGAGAAAATACCTGTAAATAAATTCTTTTTGTCAAGCAACCCAAATGCGGTTCAATTTCTCTATTTAATGTGGATTATATTTTACTTTCGTCACGCGGAATAGCATCAGAGAATTTTTAGGTGCAACCAAATCTATTCTCATGAATCTTGGAAGAAGTTGTTGGAATATCGCCGTGTAGGCTAATAAATTATTCGCCACAAATGACATCCATCTGCTTGGATCGTGTATTTTGCCTTTATCTTCTTCCTCAAGTTTCCTTTATTAAGGAAAGTGATAAGAGTTTGATTATTAACAAAGAAAGAAAATTAGCGGATTTTAATTTAATTTGCAATTTTAATTAGAATAAAATATAAATACGAACCCTTCTTCACTGTACATAACACCCGATACGTATCTCCAGGGTTGAATGAAACTCAACCAAGCTTCTAATATCAATCGAAACGAACTATCCAACGGCCAATGATGGATTGCTTTTTTTAAGAAGAGATAAATTTTTCCTTGAACCGATGGAAGTATCACTCTGAAAATTTAGGGGAAGGACAATTTAAATGTTATCCGAACTACCTTATCAGTGATGATCTCTTATCAGTATTCTATTGATGGGAACTATGATATGAGGGTTAATGGGATGAAGGATCTTGGGATTTCTTTTTCCCCTAGTTTGTCATTTAAAGATCATGTTTCAGATATGGTTAATAGTGCTAGTAAAACTCTTGGCTTTTTATTTAGATCATTTAAACAATTCAATAGGATATCAACTTTAACGGTTTTCTTTCAAGCATTTGTTGCATCAAAATTCTTATATGCACCAGTTATTTGGTCTCTATTTCTTCAAAAGTACTCTGATGCAATTGACAATTGTCATAAGCAATTTTCATGGTTGCCACAAAATGTAAATATAAAATTCCAGGCTTTTTCCAGGATTTCCAGGCTCTGTGGCAACCATGATTTTTAAAATTTTTAGCTTGGCGAGAATACAAAGTCTACCCTCCTCGAGGAACTGAATTTAAGGTTCTCCAAATTAGATTTGGTGTGTTCTTGAAAACATATTGATTGTTGATTAGGCAAATGTACAGCTAATCTACGTGTTGCATGTGATTGCTCATGTATATTAAATTCGTGAACTCTATGCATTGCTTCTAAATAAAATCATGTCCTTTGTAACAATATTTAAATAAATATTTAATACCTTTATGCAAAAGCATATTTATTAGGATGTTATTTTGATGTGGATTTAACGCGACAGATCATTGAATCAAAAGAAATTTAATTCCTTCTTCAATAATCATTTCTAATAACATTAAATCGTCAGACTTTTTTTCTGATCTTACCTTAACTATACGCATCATCTTATAATCTTACTTACCTTACTGATTAAATTAAAAGATTTCCCAAGGTTCTAGCATCTAAACTTTATTACCTACCTCTTCAATTCGTCGATGGCGCTTTTGTCTCCAGTTGCACTATTTGCAAATTCATGTAATGTTTTTAAAAGTGCACGCACAAGACGAATGTGCTCTCCAGAATGTATACTTTGCTGTAAAATAGAAACAATCAATAACTTCGTCATCAAGCAAATATAAAAATAAAAATCCACCAGTAAAACTTACCCGTCGTGGAAGGGAACTCGTTGTTCCAGTAATAAGATTTGGGGAATACTGATCTTCCTCAGTATATTCCAACCAGAAATCAAGGCAAACCTGAACAACAGTTTCACTTCTCCAAACTTGTGGTAAACATTGTTGTTGTGGTACACCAGAAACTGGACTTGTTGAAGTTGGAGATAGTATTGAAGTTCTCAGTAATCGTGGTGTTTGTAATCTAAATTTTGATCAATGACATTTTTATTAAATTTTATTCGATGAAATAGACGAAGCACTTACCGTAAAAATAATTACTACTGTGAAATTTATTATTAAGAATAGTAACCTTTTTGATTCAGGTGATTGCATCAGTTTCCTAGGTGGAGTTTTCTTTACATATGGACCAATTATAGGCAGTACTGCCGAATTATCCCTTGGCAAAAAATGATTCAAATAATTGTGTGCCAATTGAACGTAAATGGTTTCCCAATTTGTCCAAACATTTTCTTGTTGCGGTTGTTGAAGCCAAGGATTGGTGAGATGATAGGCAAAATGAAAAATGTAATACTCAAAGGGATATGTGCTCATTAAGGTCAATATCTGAGATACTTAACTAAATACTAATTCTAAACTAAATTATAAATCATGAGTTCTTTATAAAATCTTTAAAACCATTTACAGTTTTATTTTTAAACATTCAAAAAAGGATACTCATAGTCAGTTCCGACAGTAATCGAGAATTATGATCATCTTTAATTTTGTCCAAGTAAAATGGAGGTATAATCCCTTCCTCCAACATTAAACGTATTTTCGCCTAAGAAAAAAAAGTAAGTTAAAAAATAAGTAAAAAAATCAGTTTTTGTTTAGATTGAAGCTAATTATTGAAACTTTAACCCTCTGTTGATGCTAACGACCGTTATCGTCAAAAATCATCAATTTGAACGCCTGGTGGGAACTGTAAGAGTTACATTCTATGGCGATAGACTGGAGATAAGTTAGCATCAGCAGAGGGTTAATAATTTAATATTGAGTGTTGTAAGGATTTATAAAACTCACCGGTAAATAGGAGACTGGAAAATTATATTTCAAGTAACAGTCTGGAAGTAATTTGTAGCATAGAGAAAATATTGGTCCCATTGGACCAAGAAAATAGCAAAGTGTATCATATTCCTGAGGATTTTTCTTTGCATTAATGGAATGTAAACCCCAACCGACATTATCGTTTATTCCAAATAGTGAATGTATTAAAACAGGGAAGACATGTTGTAGATCAGCTGTACTTGATTTTTCAATTAATACTGTGAGTTCTCTGCATCGTGTAATAAGCGGTAAATTTAGACACGATTGAACTCGAACCTAAAATTTCAGGAACATTGTTTTTACATTTTATTCTAGTAGTAAATTTTACTTTATTTTAATTGTAAAATATTGCCTATAGAATATAATATTCAAGAAAGACATTCTATAAATTTAAGTTTTATCCCATTTTTCAATTATAATAAAGAAATTCTTATAATTAATTTTTTAAACATATTTTTAAATAATTTAAATAAATTTAAATAATTATAATTTTTCGTAAATAATTGAATTTCTTAAAAGAATTGTAGTATAATTTAAAAAAACTAATTAATTTTTTTATGAATTTTAATAAAAAAATTTTTTATCATGGATTGTTTTCTCCAAAATGTTAAAAATAATTCTAAAATGTTATTATTTTTTGTGTATTTGAATTTTCGGAAATATGTAATTGAAGATACTGAAAATATTTAATTTAAAAATGTAATAAGCTAATTTGTATTAATTTTTATTATTTTAAGTTTACATTCAAAGATTTTTCATTAAAATTTTTAATGATTCAATTATTTTGAAAATTTGCAATTAAAATTCTTCAAAAGTTGATCAGTTAGTTGGTTTTGTCATTTTTTAAGTCTTTAAATATATAGCCACTAAGTATAATAAACAAAATAACAACTATTAAATAAAAACACAACCATCGCATATATATGCCATAATAAGTGAATAATGACAAAAGTGAGGTTATGTTACATTCTCTTATAAATTTTCGGAGAATTTAATTTCCGGTTATTTTCTTGGTAAAAATCTAGATTAGTTTCTACTAAATCTGATTCTAAATGACAAATCAAATTACTTTGTACTGTAAATTTTTGTTCAAGTGACTTCAAGTTTAAAATTTCTTCCTTAATTTAATTTTAGAAAATGCGAAAGATGCTGTTTTCAACTATAATGAAAATTCTTGCAGACTTTATAAATGTTTGCATTAGTAAATTGACACTTTGAATATTGTCCCTTTCTTACAAACTAGATGTTATAAACAAAGCTAATAGAAATTTTAGGTTAGAATCTATTTAAATTATCAGAAAAAAATACTTACCGCTGTTACATCTGATGAGGTAGTCATTGTTGCATACTTTTATATTAACTTCTGTAGAATATGCACTTGTTTTTTTTTCAATATTTATAAATTAAAAGACACAGAGAAAAAGATTTTTTTTTATAAGAAAAGCAAGAAAACAATTTTAAACACACAAACACTCATGGCACACACGATGCAAATATTACACTTGCGTTGTCGTCTCCTCTGTCAAACTCCGAAATTACTATACCAGTGTTGCCAGAGTGAGCGCCCTCAACTTCCCGTAATAGAACTAAGAAATTCCCGAATTTTCCCGGACGAGTTTCTTAAATTTCCATGAAATTTCCCGCAATGTAATCTTATATATATATAAGTCCTAACATAAAATTATTATTTTTTTAAATATTATTATTATCATTATTTATATTGGGATTATAAATTTTTATGTATTCTAATTTAAAAAATTAGAATTAAATTTCAAATTTATTTAAGGGGGTACACCAGTTGTAACGTTAAAAAGAAGTGTCTTTTTCAAGAATTTTTTCCTAATAATCTATAAAACTTTTTTAAAAATACTGTTTATTATCTAAAAGTACATATATAAGGCTTTAATTTAAGATGAAAAATTTTTTTCATCCAAAACTTTCTGAAATATGAGCCATTTAAATGGCGCCTTCGGAAATAAAACATAAATTGCGGTGACAAGCATTCCGTAAGTATAGTTCGTCTAAAATGCAAAAATAAAATTGATTTACATATATTATAAGTTTATCTAGTTCTCGATCAAAGGATTTCTTTTTTTATGAAAAACTTTTATTCCTAAAGCTGAAAATCGACTTTTATTTTTAATCAAAATCATTCTCATGACTTTGACACTTCTTTTTAACGTTACAACTGGTGTGCCCCCCTTAAAACTCATAATTTATTATTTAAAAAATTAGAATTAAATTTTAAATTTAAAACTCTTAATCGCTCAACTGAGGCATTCGAGAAGGGCAAAACCAAAAGGAGTCGGATAACTATCTTTAAATTATTAAATATTTTTGTGTTTGATGCATTTGTTAATTGGAAAACTTTACACCAGTAATCTTCACAGGCCAGTCGACGGATATATTTATACACATGCCGATAAAACAAATTTGATTGGTTTTGCCAATAAAAGTTTCTAAAATTTTATTTTAGTTAAACATTATTAAAATTTGTGTTCTATTAAAGAATTTCCCGGAATTTCCCGTAATTTATCCATTTCCCGTAAAATTTCCCATTATAGTCAAAATTTCCCGTATTCCGGGAAATTTCCATGTCGTTGGCAACACTGTACTATACAGTAGCACGAAGATAAACGAAAAATCACGAAGCATTCTCAATTCTACCTCTACCCTACCAACAACTAAAACATCATCAAGTTTGTGTACAGAGAATGATTCGGAAGAATTTTCTAACACAAGCTTTTAAAAATGAAAATGAAGAATTGAAAATAACGTGACTGAGTTTATCTTTTTTTTAATAAATTGACATGAAAGTTGTGCGTAGAGTAGTTGAAGTTTTAAAAAATTATGTTTGAATAAGAAAAATTTATTTTAAAAATTAAGGATGTGTACCGGTCCGATGAAAAAAGTTTTTCACTGGGGCCCACTTACGGCACTAGGTATGTAATATTTTCAAAAATAATTATAATTTAAATAAATGTAGTAATAATAATAATAAATATAAATTATTATATTCAACACAAATTTTATCTTACGTACGAATGAATCACATTACACATAATTTTTAAATTCAAATACAATTTCGAATCATAATTTATTATTTTTAAATAAATGATTAATTTTTGTCATATTTTCATTTTTACAAAACATTTTTTAAAATAAAACCTAGATTCTTCAGAAATATAATTTTTTTCTCCGATATAACTATACATAACATACATAACCTAAAATTTACTTAATGACTATTTGGTATTTGATTTATATGCAATCAAATTATTATTTGACAAAAATGTTAAATTTTCTAATTGTTATACATCATAAATGTTATTTGTTCAAAGTATTATTTCATTATTATTTGATTCTAAGTAAAAAATTAATTATTTTATATAAAAATAAGTTTTTTTTTGAAGTATAAATATCTTTATAAAAATAAGAGATTTGAAAAATTTAATTACTTATCGGAGTTTAAGTTATTTAAAAAATTAATAATAAAATTTGCACTCGACCACATAGCTTAGTTTTTTAAGAACAAATTTTTTAAGAATATTTAATACATTTAATAATTTGTCGAAAAATCCATATTATCTTAAGAAAATAGTTCTATTAGAAGTTCGATTGGCTTCTGATAGATGTCTTTCGGTCGATAAAGTTGAATTCTTCTTCTTGTAATTATTTGACTGGAATTTATTTAATATAAAATTATGCAAAATTAAGTGTGTAATTAATTATTATCAATATTGTAATATATAAAAATAGTTTAAAACTAAAAGTCAATTAGTACTTAAGGGGGATGTCAGAGATATACGATTTTTACATATAATAGAGCTTTTGGGAAAATCGTATCGACTTTTACACTCCCTTAATAAATGTTAAATTTGTATTTAGCAATAGTTATTAAGGGAGTGTGATCGACTTTCACAATAATTTCTTTTTAAATAATAAAATAATTACTTATAAATTTTTGAATGCATACTTTTACTTAAATATTTCAAAATTAATTGAATTTTAAAAGAGTTGGCGTTTGCAATTTTCATAAATAGATGAACTTTCAGAATAGGTTTTAATTGAAATGATGAAAATAATTTTGAAAAATAGTTACAGTAACAATATTCTTTTAATATATAAAGTAATGATTTTATCACTCGGTCATTTTTAATTATTATAAATTGTTGAATTCGTTGAATTCCAAAAAATTTTGAATTTGAATTTTTTGAAGAATTTTAATTCCTAAGGAAAAATAATAATGATTTAATATTTATTTAAAAAAAAGAAGTTATTAATGTTTCTGAATAATTTTATAATTAAAGTTAAATTTATAAATAAATACAGAACATTTTTTTTGAGTATGTAATAATTTTTAGAGGAAATCAGAATATTCTTTAGGGTAAGGGAAAAAGATTATATTTTTGTAGCAACCCTGGTATATGTTTTCTCAATGTATAATTATATTAAGTAGTGCATTTTGTAACAAGATTTCACCTCATTTATTTACAATAATACAAATCATACTTGAATCAATGGAAATATTCTTATTGTGATATCATGTTTATTATTTAAGATTTTTCTTTTGTTGAGCAATGATTAATGAATTTCCACTTCTTATCGCTGATATAAAAGAATATCGTATCCTCTGCATTGGAGAAAATTGTTTATTCTTTTTTTTGGACTCTCCTTTTATCTCACTGTTAAATATATAAAAGTTTTTTTTTTCTCGAAACATTTTTATTCCTTTTCACTTTTATTCTTTCAACTCGTTAATTTTTAACATTAAATGTCATGGACTATTAAATTTTTGATCTTATTTTCCGGAAATTTTTAATATCGTTTATCATCTTTCTCAAAGAGTCGGTAAATTTTCTGTTTCTCGTTTACATTACCGTTAGTTAATCTTTCCTCGGCGCACACAATTTCCCTGTAGAGATGAGAATTTTTTGCATTATTTTAATTTAGAAAAAAAAATTTTTTTTATAATTTACCATTCAGTTCTTCGTATGATGGGATAGACCCTCGATAAAGTGAAACCATGCGATGATGCAGCTAAACTTATCGTGTAGGCTCCCATATTTTTCCAAATTAACCAATCGCCAATTTCGAATTTTTGAAGTCGGACATTTTTTAAAATGCAATCCAATTCGTCGGCAGTTTGTCCCCACATTGTACTGACAAATAATTCGTTGTTGTCTACCTATAAATTAATTATGTTAGCAAAAGAAATTTTTTATTTTAAATCAAAATTGAATTCACCAAAAGAATGACTCATTCTTCGGAAACATGCAATTATTTTTATAAATAAAAAAATTTTTACAGGAATTCAATTATTTTTAATACAATTTTACAGGAATTGTGCAAAAAAATGTAATTATTCTTAAAAATTTAATTTCAATTCCTCGAAAAAATCAATTATTTAAAAAAAATATTTTTCTAATTCTTTCGAAGAATTTAATTATTTACAAAAATATTAGAATTTTTCACAGGAATTCAATTTTTTACAAAAATATTAAAATTTTGCACAGGAATTTAATTATTTTCAAATATTTTAATAAAATGATTCGAAATAAATCAATTATTTTAAATACATAATTTTAATTAAATTTTTTGAAATAATTCAATTATTCTTGATTTTAATAGAATTCTTCCCAAAAATTTAATTATTTATATAAATAATTCTTCGAAAGAATTCAATTATTAAAGATAAATAACAAAATTATTCTCGAAAATTAAATTATTTTGAGGCATTTTAAAAATATTCTTTGCAAAATTCAATTATTTTCACAAATAAAGTATTCTACAAGAATTCAATTATTTAAAATAAAATTTTTATAATATTTACTATATTTCGAAAAGATTAATTATTTAAAACAATGTTTATAAAATTTGTATGAAAAATTCGAATGTTTTCAAAAATAACAAAAATTTTCACCAAAATTCAATTCTTTTTAAACATTTTAATAAAGTTTTTCACAATAATTCAATTATTTTCATAAATAATAAAATTCTTCTCAGAAATTCAATTATTTTTGAAAATTTTAATAAAATTTTTAGAAAATGTTCAATTATTTTAATAAATACTAAAATTCATCGCAGGATTTCAATTATTTTCAATAAAAGTTTACAGAAATTGCTCAAAAACAGTAATTATTCTTAAAAATTTAATTTTAATTTCTCGGAAAAATCAATTATTTAAAAAAATATGTTTTTTAAATTCTTTGGAAGAATATTGAATTATTTTCATAAATAATAAAACTCATCACTGGATTTCAATTATTTTCAAATATTTTAATAAAATTGTTCGATAGAAATCAATTATTTTAATTTAAATACAAATTTAATTAAATTTGTTTGTTATACATAATTCAATTATTCTTTTAAATTTTAATAAAATTCTTCCCAAGAATTCAATTATTTACATAAATAATTCTTGGAAAGAATTCAATTATTTTGAGGCATTTTAATAAAATTCTTTGGAAAATAAAATTTCCCTAATATTTTTCGAAAAAAATCATTTCTTTAAAAAGATTTTTTTTAGATTCTTCGCAAGAATTCAATTATTTTTATAAATAATAAAATTCTTCTTACTAATTCAATTATTTTTGAAAATTTTAATAATAATCGTTGCAAGAATTCAATTATATTATTAAAATTTTAATGAAATTTTAATGAAAAATATTCTTTAGAATAATTCAATTGTTTTCGATATAATTTTTTAAAAGATTTTTTGAAAGAATTCAATTATTTTCTTAATTAATAAAATTCTTCTCAGGAATAAAATTATTTTTTAAGAATTGTAATAAAATTCGTTGCAAGAATTCAATTATCTTCTTATATAGTTAAAACAATTCTTCCCAAGAATTGAATTGTTTTCTTAATTAATAAAACTCTTTTCGGGAATTCAATTATTTTTTAAAAATTGTCATAAAATTCGTTGAAAGAATTCAATTATCTCAGATAATAAAATTCTTCGCAAGAATTGAATTTTTTTCTTAATTAATTGAATTTTTCTCTAGAATTCAATTATTTTCTTAATTAATAAAATTTTTCTCAAGAATTCAATTATTTTTTAAGAATTGTAATAAAATACGTTGCAAGAATTCAATTATTCAATTATAACTCCTCGAAAAATGCAATTGTTCTCAAAATTTTTATTAAAATTCTTCTCAAGAATGCAATTATTTTAAAAACTTTATTAAAGTTCGGTGACAAAAATTCAATTATTTTCATAAATAATAAAACTTATCGCAGGATTTCAATTATTTTTAATATAATTTTAAATTAATTCCGCTAAAAACATTTCTTTAATTAATTTAATTATTATCAAAAATTTTAATGCAATTCTTCGTAAAAATTCAATTATTTTAAAAAATGCTGACAAAGTTCTTTATAAAAATTGAAATTTAAGAAATATTCAATTCTTCAGATAAATTATTTATTATTTAAATAATTGAATTCTCGTAGAACCTTCTAATAAGAATTGATTTGGAATTGAATAAAATAAAATGATTAAAGTTTAGCTAATTATTTTATTTATATAAATTTCAAGAAATAAATGATCGAATTTTTGGTCTTCATTTTTATTGAAAGAAATGAGTAATTTTTGAACTGAAAAAAACTATATAGAGGAAGAAAAACTAAAAATAGAAGAAGGAAAAAGTGCATAAAGTTTATTTTATTAAGCTCATTAGAAATTTTTCCTCACTGATGAAAATTTCTTGTTTAAATACTTACTTTTCTTAGGGAAGTTGGCACTCTTGCTTCTAATCCCATCATTTCGTCTTTAAACGATCCAAATACACCTTCATTGATATAATAAACAAATCTTTCCTCATTCTCATGAATAAATCTTTTTTTCCCTTGAACTTGGGCCACCAATTTAAATGCAGAAGTAACATAATATCTTCCAGGTTCACTGATAATTTTTATTGACGAATCAACATCCTTTAGTGCTTCATTTATCACTTCTGTAAACTTTATTTAAAATTTTTAAATATTAAAAAAATCCAAAGTTTGCAATTATTTTACTTTACACGGAAAATAAACAACTGAACTTTTTGTCAACTTTTCCTATTTCCGTATAAAAATTTTCTCACTTAATCTTTTATCAGGAAAATTTTTGACAACTTTTATTATTTCCGTATAAAAATTGCAAGGAAAAAAAAATTGCAAGCTTGCAAGGAAACTTTTATTATTTTACAGTTCAAAAATAATAAATTTTCAAGTTGAGTTGAATAAAAATTATCAAACTTTTCTTAGTATAAAAAAATTCACCTTGGGTATAGTAAAAGTTACCTTATTTTTTTCTTTTGCTTGTAACATTGAAAATACGATTTTTTATTTATTTTTTAGAACAAAAAAAAAACTCACTTCTCGGATATTTGCGTCATTTTCTCCAGGGAATCCCCCGCCAATGTCAATAAGACACACTTCTTTACATCCAATTAATTTTGCATAATCGATTAAATTATTGCAGACTTTAATTCCCCGACTAAAGGCTTCTGCTTCTCTGCAAAGACTTCCAACGTGAAAACTAAAACCATGAAGATGTAGTCCCAATTTTTTAATTAAATTAATTAATTCCTTTGCCTCACGATCGGGATCACAGCCAAATTTGTTGCCCAAATTTATTTCCGCCTTTTTTGCATCGCAACGTATTCGAATCACTATTCTATAAATGGAAATTTTAATATATAAATATAATATTTATTACAACCCGTTTACTAAATTACTATAAATAAATAAATAAATATTATTTATAATATTTATATTTAAGAATATAAATTATTATAATATTTATATTTAAGAATATAAACATTCTTTAAAGTTAAGAAAAAAAAAAATTGAAACGGATTTAGTAGTAAAAAATCAAAATACAATCAGTAACTCACTTTGCTTCTGGAAATAGAGTTTTAATTTTATGTACTTCATTCGGATTGTCAACTGTCATTCTTTGAATGCCAACTTTTTTAGCGTATTTCACGTGCGATGGGAATTTTACTGGATGAGCGAAAATAATTCTGTCTCCAGTCACACCACATTCCATAACTTGCATTATCTCTTGCTAACAAAAAATAATAATAAACAAATTAATTATTCCATGAAAAAAAAAATTTTTTAAATTCTTAAAAAAGAAATTTTTAATCTCTATTCTCAATTTAAGGAAATTTTATTTCATGAATTAAATTCCTTTTTTTTTCTTATTGAAAAAAGAAATAAATAATTCGAAAAATTACAATTTTTTTCCTATAAAAATTTTAATAGAGCGCAATTTATTTCTCGTTTTCAAAAAAGTTGATGACAATTAACTGACTGTTCGTATATAATTAATCGTTATATTCATAAGCCTGTATACGATTGAAAATAAAAACCGTAGTTACTCGGAAACAAATCGAATTAATTAAAGCGGAAAGAAAAATGTTAGTTTTCCTTATTATCATTTATTTTTATTGTACTCTATAATTTTGAATTTTTCAAATTTTTTGCTCTTCAATTATTACCTACTGCATTAAACGATTAGTCTTTCGAATTAAATTATCCTTGACTGAAGTTATAAGAAATAAATTGATAAAATTATTTTTATTAAAATCGATACATTAAATAATAAATAATTATTCATAATTATTTTAAAAAAATTACTTCTAATTATTTGTAAATAAATTATTTATAATTATTTGTAAATAAATTATTCATATTTATTTGTAAATGAATTATTTTTAATTATTTGTAAATAAATTATTCCTAACTATTTGTAAATAAAGTATTTCTATTTGTTTGCAAATAAATTATTTTATTTTTTCTGATCAATTAATTTAAAATTAAATTCATTTTAATTAATTATTTTAAAATAAGAAATTATAATAATTAATGAAGTTAGAAGGAAATGAGAATTTTATTTTAAAAATTATTAATAATTGTTTTTTATTTAACAATTTTCTATTTTTTTCTCAACTCACCAGTGAAGCGCAATCAAAATTTCCATTGAGTGCGGCTAACGTTTTAATGACCATTGAATTTGAATTACTCTTTACGGCTAAAAAATTGATAGCAATAATTATTAATGATACGATGATTTAAAATAATCGTAAAATCAAATAATTGAAATTTATGTCTGAATTAAAAATATTTATTGTAGTAAAAATTTAATTTAATTTAATTTAACTATAATTTATAATTAATTATTATTATTATTATTATATTATTATTATTATTATTATTATTATTATTATTATTATTATTATTTATTATTATTATTTATTATTATTATAATTATTATTTAATTTAATCGATTTTCAATTTTTCTCTATTTTATTTATAAAATTTGCATATATTTTATATTTTAAAAAAAATTTAAATATTTTGTTTATATATTTTTATTGATACTTTATGAATTTGTATATTTATTTATAATCATTTTATTAAGACAATGTATATAAATGACTTTTAATATTAAATTTGTGAAGAAATTAAGAATTTTCTTAGAAGTGAAAAAAAATGATTATTTATAAATGATTATTTCATGGTTTACTTACCAAAATGTGGTGTTATTCTTGGGAATTCTTTCAACCAAATTTTATGTTTTCTTATTAAATCACCGACATCAAGAACAAAAAATGAATCTTCATCCGTTTGTGTTTTTGTGATTTTTTTAATAATGTCCTCATCATTCATAAAATCATCAACAATTTCGACGTTTGTTACTTGAAGACAATTCATTTTTTTTTATTTAATTATAACAAAAAAAAAAATAATAGTAATAATAATAATTAAAATAATAATGAAAATAATAGTAATAATAATAATAATAATTAAAATAACAAAAATAATTGAAATAATAATAATTAAAATATCAATAAAAACAATAGTAGTAACAAAAATAATATTAATAATAATAATAAAAGTAATAATATAATCACAAGAAAAATTATTTATTAAAATTATTTATTAAAAAGCGAAAAATTATTTTTTACCAAAAGAAAAATTAAGTAAAGAATGACAATTAAAAAGTAATAATGAAAAAAAAGAAATAAATGAAGAAATAAGGAAAAACTAATAAAGTTCTGTTAATTTATAAGGGTGTGTAAAAAGTAAATCATATAACGATAGTTAAGAAGCAACTGAGCATTTCTTGTGTGTAACACATTGTTTTTGATAAACTCTTTTTCCCCCTGAATTCACAAAGGACACTTGAGATTCACATTTTAACAATTCTGATTGGTTTATATAAAGTCTATGATCTAAGTTCATTTTTGTTTTAAATTATTTTCTAATTTTTTTCCATATTCCTGTAGAAAAGAAAATTAAACCGTTTTTCAAAAAGAAAAAGAAGATTTAATTAACAAATTCTTTTCTTTTCAAATAGAATTATTTTAAAAATAAAACAATTGATAATTATAGATACGCGATGAAATACTTCCTTTATTCTTCATCTGGTTATCATAATTAAAGAAAAGAGAGGACTAATCTTTTGTGAATAAGATTGTTGCTTTAAATATATTTCTTATACGCATAATTTTAAAAAAGAAATCATTTCTTTTTCAGATGAATGTTTAAATTCATTTTATTTATATTGAGATTTTTTTTATCTCCACGCTCCAAAAAAAAGGTTTATTTTAAATTGTTTCCTCATTTAAAATTCTTCAAATTATAAATCAACGATATTTTATATTAATTATTGTTTCTAATATTATTATTAATTCAATATTTTTGGAAGGCATAAAATTGTATAAATAAAAGATGTTTTTTTTTGTTTGTTTGGCCAAACAAAAAAAACTAAAACATCTTTTATCTATATATATTATTATTAATATTAATGAATAAATAAATAATTATTGGAAATCCAAATAGCGGAATGTTTGAGACCAATATTGCGTCAATATTGCAGCAACATTGGCAATATTAATCTAAAATGTTGTACTATTTGGGTAATAGATTAATTAGAGTACATAATTTATAGAATTTTTTTTATTTTTCAGCTCTAATAAAAATAATAACATTAATGACGATACACTGTATCAGACAATTAATGCCACCTCAGGAGAGTTTTTTGGGTGCAATAAATTTTTTACTTTTCTCTAGTCTCAGTGGATCGACACTCTATCATTTTATATATGCCATTTACGAGGGACCGGGATTTTTGCCCTTAAATTGGTGGCCGGTGAGTAAAGAATTTATTTTTATTTTGCATTTTTGATTTTTAAGAATTGAGTTTTTTTTATTTCGATTTATTTATTTAAAAATATTTACAGTTCCTAGGGCTAAAGAACCCTTCAAGGAACAGATACATTATAATATTATTTTGTTTAATCAATATTATTTATACTAAAAAAAACTTATATAATGAAGTTGAGCAAACAACAATCATAAAATATATCAAACTTAATACTGACACTGTAAAAAGAAAGGTACGATTTTAGTATCAATTTTGGTACTAAATCGTAATTACCTAAATCGTAATTTGTTTTAATTTTAATACCGAAATTAGAGATCTAGTTTAGAACCTTTTTTTACAGTGAATATAACAAAAGTACCTATTATTTGATGAAAATAGATAGAATTACACTATATTGCATTAAACAATCAAAATATAAATTATAAATGATGAGAAAGAAAGAAAATATTAAAGAAAATGCTACCAATAAGTAACATTAAAGATTTCATTACTTGTTTCAAATAAAAGTTCAAAAAATAACTTTTTAAAACTGATACTATTGGGAGCATCCGTTATGACAGAATTTAATTTATTTCATAGTCTAGCTCCTGTTACTCTAAAAGATCGCTGCATTTTGCAAGTTCGTTGTGCAGGTATATTTAAGATTTGTTTTCTTTCCCGGAGCCTGTTATGTGTTCAAAAATATTAATGAATTAAGATTCTAGAATAAGATTAGGATTAAGATTTTTGAACTCAAAAAAATTAAGTAGGTAAAATGGATGTCTTCGTCTTGAAAATTGAATATAGTAAGTAAGATTCTTGACTACGAGTTGCAACATTTAATAACCCAGACTTGATTCTATATTGCGATAAATGCACAAACCCTACCCACTAAAAGTCGGTTCCAAAACTTTTTTTGAACCAGAGTTTAAGTCGGTGAACTCGGTTTAGTAATGTAACTAGATCTTTTCACCTAAATTATGATTAATACAGTTGTGAACAGTTGTGGAACCAACTGTTCTTTTGGAGCCCTTTATCCACCCTCGAAACTGTCGTAAGATTTTTGCCTTTTCCAATCTCTGCGGATATCGTGCGTCAATAGTTAAAAGCAGAATTTACAATACAACAAATTAAAATTAAATAAAATCTACAACCGCAAGCTTTATCCCTCAGTGGTTGGGTATGTAAAGTCCGCTAAAAGTGTGACGACTTTAAACGACCCTATCAGAATATAAATCATTCCATTATTCAATTACCCTGCTCATTTATGTATTTCTGTAATCAGCATACGATTCCTATTACCGCCGAAGAAAAGGATGATGCAATAAAATCATCTTTGCAGGAATGAAATAAATTATTGAAATTCCAAGTTTGATTTTAAACAGAACCTGATCCGGAAGGTGTATAATACATGTTTGCAGAATTTCCATGTCATTATACTTTTAAAAGTTTCATGTCATTAGATCGATAAATTCAATTACCTTTTTATTCTTAAAATGAAAATATAAAACTTTATCGTTTTTTATCAATTGTTACAGAAAGATGAATCTGATTGCGAATACCTTCAGTTTTGCTCAATTTGTCAAGGCTATAAAGCACCACGATCTCATCATTGTAGAAGTTGTAAGTTCAAATATGCATTTAATTAAGTAATTTTTAATCTAAATGTTACATTTATAGGATCTTGGAAAACGTAAAGCAAAAATTGACAATGTTTTTAAAGGTGGTCGCTGTGTCATGAAAATGGATCATCATTGTCCATGGATAAATAATTGTGTTGGACATTTAAATCATGGCTATTTCACGGCATTTCTAGCAAGTGCTGTTGGTGGCTCTTTACTTTCGACAATTATTTTAATCTCATGGATTATGCAAATTTTTTTCACCGAGGACCATGATGTTTCCACCGCCATCATTACTTATTCTTTTTCTCGCAATTTTCACCATTGGTTTATCAATAGGAGTCGTCATTGCTGTGGGCATGTTACTTTATTTTCAAGTAAGTTTCTGGCTTAATGTTCTTATATAGAATTAAGTATCAGGGCATTTGGTCGCCGAGGTTCCGAAATCTCCCCTTCGTCAGAATTCCCATAACAATTTTTTCTACAAATAATATAATAATTCAAATAATTTTTTTTAATTGTATGGAGATTCCGATGAAAGAGAGATTTTGGGGACCTCGGCGACCTTTCCGCAACCTCGGCTTTGCCTCGGGTGCGGAAAGGTCCCCTCGGTCCCTTCAACTCTTCTTCGTCACAATCAGCTTTTTTTTGCTCTTGATACAAAAATAACTATTCCTACTGTTGTATATTTTTAACTTATTTATTGAGATGCAAAGACTATTTAATTTCTTATTCAAATCTAATTTAACAGCTGAAGGCTATAATTTAAAGTTAAATAAAAAAAGTTAAAGTTAAAGTTTTAGCTTTAATTTAAAGTCAGTTGTTTTGCCGAAAAAAAAATTCCGATAAAATTTGTCCTTTCTGCTCAGCGACTCAACTCGTAATGTTGGGAAGGAACTGCGCGTCTTGCTTTTATAGTCTCAAGGTGGGGGTGGGGTTTTTTTCTCGGAATTAAAGGCAGTGGAAGGGTTGCGCGTGCGCAGCGAACGCTGCGTCGATCAGTCGCCCAGGGCCGTATGAAAGAATTGCGCTACCCTCACAAATTTGATATTTACTTTAAATTTTCAGAAAAAAAATAATAGAACAAAATAAATTATTTTTACAAAATCTATTTGCAGATAATCGCTATTCTAAGGAATAGAACGGGGATCGAAGACTGGATTTTTACGAAGGCGCAATATCGTCGTTACAAGACGAACGAAATATTTATTCATCCTTATGATATTGGAAGAATGGGGAATATTAAGCAAGTGATTTCTTTGCATTGCATTCCGTCAGGCGATGGAATTCATTGGCCTGTTATTGATGGCTGTGATCAATACACATTAACGGTAAAAATTTTCTTCCTAATTAATTTTTTTATTATTATATTATTATATTTTCTTTCAAAATTTTATTAATAATAAATTTTGAAAATAATTTTAAAAAAAATTTTTTTTTCAAAAATGTTTTCTAATTTTTACAGCGGGAACAATTGGCCCAAAAAATGGAAAAACGTCGTCATGCCCGAAAATTCAGAATTATTGCACCAGCATCGGGATCATGGCTACCAATAAGTCATGGTTTTAAAGTATTTTGTTCGCCACCTTTCACTAATGATTCGCGAATAAAATTAAAAATCGGTGACATAGTCAACGTCACTCGGCGAAACAAGTTCGTATTCATTTTTTTAAACAGATTTAAAAAACAAACAAAATTATTCATTTAATTTTATATATCAACTAAATATTAATAAATAATTATTAATAGAATTTTATTAAAATTACGAATTACAATTAAAAATTTTTTTTTAATTTTATAAACCTTTAGATTATAAAATCCAAATTATATTTAGATTATTATTATTATTGATCCAAACTTATTATATTATTCAAATTTGGTTTATAAAATAGAAAAAAATATACCAAAAATTGTTAATTTTTAAAAATTAATTTTTTTTCCTTTGTACAGAAATTGGCTATTTGGAGAAAGAGAACAGGAGGAATCAAAGGACAATAAATTGAATCGTGTTCGAGGCTGGTTTCCTCGACCGTGCGCAATTGAAGTTATCGAAAATGAAACCGTAAAAAATCCACATTTTAAAGTGGATTAATTGGCAATTTTAACTTTTAAAAAAAAAAAAAAATTCCATCACGTTAAAAATTTTTTTATTTCTTTCTTCTCTGCGAATAATTTTATACTGTTGATAAATTTTTAAATAATTTTTTTTCGACTTTAATATGTGAAACTTTTAATGAGAAATTTTTCTCAAAAATGCTTTTATTTATTCAACGCAGTATTTTTATTTATTTATCATTTTTTTGTTATTTGGTTCAAAAAGAAAGCGCACAGAAGAAGTTTTCTTTTTTTTTTATTTCTATTCTATAGAACAATTCAGGAATTGCTTCGTTTCTATATTTCCGTAAAAATAATTATATTCAACGACATTTTTTACTTAAATTCTAAACGTAAATATATTGTCATTATATTGCAATATAATTCGCCATTTGCCAAATATTAAAAATATTTAAGTAATTAAATAAATATTTTCCAATGGACGTAAAAAAAAAGTTTGTTTTAATTTTCATTCGCTCGAGGCAATTTTATTTTCGATATATAGAAAATTTTTTTTATAATTTTATGAAATGTGCGAAATATATATCGTATTTTGAATTTGAAATTTTGTTCAACTTTGAAAAATATTTTCAAGAATATTTTGAAAATATTCCGCTGGGAATATTTTTGATGCTAAACGTTCGAGACTGAAAAAGGAATATTGGTGTCAAAATAAGAATCAATGACTTTAATTTATTTACATCTATATATTTGTTTATATATATATCAATTAAATAGATAATGAAAATGCCTCGAACAGAATTATTGCATTGACTTCCTGATTTTTTAAATATATATGTTTATAAGCTATATTTTGTCGTGTGATCATATTTACACTGATAAATTATTATAAGAATATTTATCAGTCAAGAATATCTATTGGGGGGAGTTCAATGTACGAGAGAAATCGTCGACAATTAATTGAAAGAAAAGAAAAATTATGAAATCTGGATAAAAGATTGTTTATTTATATGCATTTTCAAATATTTATTGCGAGCAAATTCAGTTTTCAGTGTTTTCTACTTGTTGTCTTTTTCTTATCGTATTAGAATTTTTTATTTTTAATTGACGTAATTCAGGCCTCGGATATTATATGACTTTTTCGACTTATTTTTAAAAATTGTGACTTTTTCGACTTTTCTGCAAAATACAATTAAAAAGATTTAGAATAATTGAAATTTTGTAAAATTTAATTGTAAATAATTGATTTTTTTCATATATTATTATTACAATTTTTGAAAATTAACTTTTGAAGAATTTGATTATTTATTTTTATATTTTTCAAAAAATTCAATTATTTTTAAAAGATTTTGTCAAATTTCAATTAATTTTAAAACGATTCAACTAAAATTCAATTGTTTTAAAAATATTTTATCAAATTTCAATTATTTTTAAAAGATTTGACAAAAATTCAATTGTTTTGAAATTTTTTAATTGTACATTTAATTGAAAGACATCTTTAAAAAATTATTTAAAAATATTTTTAAAAAATTAATTTTAAGAGTTTCTTTATTATATTTTTTTTAAAATATTATAACTTAATAACTTTAAAAAAAACATGGACAATAATTATAGTTACAATCTTACAATATAAAATTTTTGTTGCATCACTGAATTAAATAAACGACTTTTTCTCGACTTTTTTTGTGTCTTAAAAAATCGATTTTAAGGCCTGGTAATTAGAAATTTTTTGTTTATTTTATTAAATTATACAACACTTAACATTATTTTAATTAATCAAGGAAAATTTAATTTATTTTTAAAAGTACTTTTATACAGCTTTGAATTTTAAATAATCAGATTATATTGTTACTGATTCGTTTAATTTAATTTAAATTTAAATTAAATTTTAATTTCGAAGAATTTCATAAAATTACTTTAATTAAAAAGAATTATTTATGCTAAATTCTTTCATTTTAATTCTTTTAATTTTAAAAGTAAATTTAGTATATTTTATTTTTTATTATGTATAAATACATTTTATAATTTATATTTTATTTTGATTTATATTTTAATTTATATTTTATTTTTTATTTTTTATTTTATTTTATTTTTATTTTTATTTTTATTAATTTATTTATTTTTGATTTATATTTTATTTTATATTCTAATTCTTGCGGTACAAAATTTTTGAATTTTTTTGTTTGAACCGGAAGTCAGTGATGTAGAATTCTTTGATAATTACACTGACAGGGTTGAGAATCTTTAATATTTTTTGAGAATATAATAATATTTATATTTTTATTGATTTTTTTTTCTAATTTATTGTAAATATTTTTATTTTAAAAATATTTTTACTTAAATTGCACAAAATTTTCTTGTAGAACAAATTTTATTTTGTTGAATTTAGGAGATAGAAATTTTAATTTCAAAATAACCTCAATTAATGAGGATATACCCCAAATGGTGGTGTGTTCCCAAAACTACAATATAGTATGTGATAGTTTTGCGAACACACAACCACGTGTTCGCTAAACAATGAAAGTATAAAGTTCTGCTCCTGCAAAATAAACATTACTTTGTTCATTTATTGCGTTTATTACTAAAAATCAAATTCCAAAAAGAAAAACAGTTGTTTGCCAAATAAAGGAAGAAAATTTGCGAGAAAAAAATTCTATATTTCTATTTAACTTTTAACAGGCAAGTACTTTCTAGTTTTTAAAAAATATTCATATAAAATAGCCTATAATATTTTTAGTGTCAATGCAAAAATTGTTTGAATCTTATTACTTAACAAAATTACAATTATAATTAATATTCTTGTAATATTAATTAATTTTTTTTTGTTTATTTATTACTTTATTCTAAAATTAATCAGAAATGTAGAAAATAATTTTTTAATTGTTGTAATTATAATTATTAAAAAAATTATAATTTATAACTATTATTTTAGAATTATAAATTTATATTTATTAATTTATAATAATTAATTTATAACTATAATATTGTTTATTAGGATCGAATTGAAAATAAAATTGTCTGTTTACTCTACTTTTTTTTCATTTTGAAATTATTGGTAATTTTTTTCTTTCAGATTTGAAATTTGGAAAAATTTCCATACCTTCTCGTTTTTTCTTTTTTAAAAAGAATGAAATATGGAATCTGCAAATAAATTTCCCTCTTCCGAAGAAAAATGTGATGAACAATCTTTGAATTTATCGTTAAAAATTGATGATTCTTCTGAAAATAACGAAGAAATTAACAATTCTTTAAACAATGACAATAAAATGAATGAAATGAATAATTCTTGTAAATATTGTCAAAATAAGGATTCAAAAATAGACAATAAACTTGATGATTCTTTAAATAAAAATACTCGTGAAATTGATGATTTTTCTAAAAACGATAAGAATAAAGTTATTCAAAATTTATCCAAGGATGAAAATTCTAAAAATGACAACGACGTTCAGATTTCTGTTCAGAATGATCAAAATAATGATGATAACGCTAAAAATCAGAATAAAGTGATAAATTCTAATAATGATGGCAATATTAAAAATATCGATAATGAGGCGAAGGATTCTCCTCAAGTTTGTGAAAAATTAGTCGATTTTTCTAAAGATTGTCAAGAGATAAGTGAGAATATTCTTCGAAACGATAAAATTGAGAATTCTTCTAAAAACGACACTGACTCTTCTGAAGTTCAAAATAATGAAGAATGTTCTTCAGAAAAATCGGAAAAATCTGAAAAAATTTCTGATGATAATAATAAATCTGTTGATGCTTCTAAAAATTGCCAAGAAGGAGAAAATTCCCCCGAAGAAACCGAATGTGTTGATGCTTCTAAAAATTACGAAGACGGAGAAATTTCTCCTGAAGAAGCTGAATGTGTTGATGCTTCTAAAAATTACGAAGAAGGAGAAATTTCTCCTGAAGAAGCTGAATGTGTTGATGCTTCTAAAAATTACGAAGAAGGAGAAATTTCTCCTGAAGAAGCTGAATGTGTTGATACTTCTAAAAATTGCCAAGAAGGAGAAAATTCTTCTAAAGAAGCTAATAATTGCGATAATTCTTCCAAAGAAGATAATAACTGCGATAATTCTTCTAAAGAAGCTAATAATTACGATAATTCTCCTAAAGAAGATAATAACAACAATTCTTCTAAAAATTCTTCTATAGAAAATAACAAAATTCAAGATTCATCTGAAAAAAATCCAAACATTGAAGATTCTCCCAAAAATAATGATGACGATTGTATTTTAATAATACCCGAAATTATTCCCAAGAATATTGAAGTCATTACCATAACTGATGAAACTTTATTTTCCAACGATTCATTGAAAACTAAAAATCAAGCTAATAGCAATAAAAAAATTAAATCAAAATTTCGTTCTGAAATTTCAAAACAAAAAAGAAAGGAACGACGAAGGCAGAAAAGAGTTGTGGAAAATTTAAAAAATATTCAAATTTCCCACGAACCTCAACATCAAAGAAGTGGATCCATTTTACAATTGAATCAAGGAATTAATCATCAAAACCAAGGAATTAATCATCAAAACCCAGGAATTAATCATCAAAACCAAGGAATTAATCATTCTAACCAAGGAATTAATCATCAAAACCCAGGAATTAATCATCCGAACCAAGGAATTAATCTTCAAAACCCAGGAATTAATCATCAAAACCCAGGAATTATTCATCAATACCAAGGAATTAATCATCAAAACCAAGGAAATTCTTTTAATCAATTAACTTGGGCAAATTTATTATTCAATGAAATGAATAATAATCAAGCACTATTTCTCAATCAAACTCAAAATCAACAAAATTGTTCCAATCAAGGAAAGAATGAAAACACGAAATTGACGAGAAAGGAGAAAAAAAAATTCCGCTCCGAACCAACTGATAATAATTATAGAAATTTTGTTGAAAAGGTATCAAAAATTTCAGTCACTAATGAGGATCGAATTTCATCAGCATCATCTTCCGGAAATCAATTTAAACGTAAAGAACAAAGTGATTTGTCAAATCCACCAAAAAAATCAAGAATTGAATTCGAAAAAATAATTCAAGAAAAAAATAATTCTGAAATTTGTTCAATGATGAATTTCAGGAATCAATCATATCCGGAATTTTCAACCGTAAACAACGTAACTGCTAATCATCAGGAGAAAAAATTTCCATTCGACAGAAGACGATTGGGAACAAGAGAAAATGAATTTTTCGATTCAAATTTACAGGAAAATGTAAATATGGTCGATTATTCGAATGATTCGTTTCGTGAAAATCTATCAAATTCACTTCAACATAATGAATTTTCGGACTATTCGCAAGAATGTAATTATTCACTGTCATTATCATTATCATCAGCATCACCAAATTCATTTTACAATCATTATCAACCAACAACTTCCAATAATGTTGATTGTTACATTCAACCGGTGACATTTTCCAACGATTGGCAATCATTCATCCAGCAACAGGAACGCGAACAAATGTTGAAAACAAATAAAAATAGTTTTCTATCATTAAAAAAATCACGACTCTCCGACGAAGATCTATTCTCCCAGGACAGTCAACTAATAAAAGTTATTGTCCAACAGAATTTTCGCAAGAACGGAATATCGAGATTTCAAAAAAATAAAATTTCCCACGAGATTTTAATGGAAATTAAAAAAATTAATTGTCCACCATATCCACGTTTTCGGAACTATTACATAAGACACGGTGGAATTATTGTTGAGTGTGATGATGAATTTTCACGCGACTGGCTAATTGACATTATGCCAAATTTAAAACCGTGGAAAAATGCAAATTTATCGGTGATTAATTTAGAGTGTCTTGAGAGATATTATCGTGCGATTATTTGGATACCGGGACGAATGGAGAGGCCTGAAGTTATTTTAGATAAATTGGAGAAATTAAATTCATCGTTGAACACGAGAAAATGGAGAATTCATTCGCAGGAGGAGACAACAACACCAGAGGGTTTCCATTTATTTTTGGGTGTACCGAACAGTTCGATAAATTCTATCAAGGAAATGTATATACAACCGTTTGTCGGAATGTTCAAGGGATTTTTCACCATTTCACGTAAGGAGGATCATTATTAAAATTTTGGGTAAGAATTTTAAAAAATGTTTCAAAAATGTTTCAAAAAAAATTTCACAAGTTTATAAAATTTAATTAAACACAAAAAAGTGTAAATTTTTTTTATCCAATTTAAGTGATTTTTCACCATTTCACGTAATTACTAAAATTTTGTGTAGGAATTAAAAAAAAATGTTTTAAAAGAACTTCCCAATATATAAAATTTAATTAAACACAAAAAAGTGTAAAAAATTTTTGATCCAATTCAAGGGATTTTTCACCATTTCACGTAATTACTAAAATTTTGGGTAAGAATTAAAAAAAATGTCTTAAAAAAACTTCCCAAATTATAAAATTTAATTCAATTTAAGGGATTTTTCACCATTTCACGTAATTACTAAAATTTTGGGTAAGAATTAAAAAAAATGTCTTAAAAAAACTTCCCAAATTATAAAATTTAATTAAACACAAAAAAGAGTAAAAAATTTTTGATTCAATTCTGTTTTTGGCAAAAAACTTGTAATCTATGCAAGAAATATAATTTTTGTTTGTTTTCATTTTTGCAACGCTTAGAGAATTTGTCTAGCGAGATTATTCATTTACTGAAATAAAATATTCGATGTTATTTTACGATGAAATTATAAAGAAAAAAGAAAAAAAAATTGACAGTGAAAGATTTAGAAATTAGATTTAATATCTTTAAAAAAATTCCGATTGGAATAAATTTCGTCAAAAATAAAAAAAATGTACTTTTTAAAAAAAATATTGTATTATTTTGTTGTTTCTTTACGACTACATGAAAATTATTTTGTAGTTTGAAAATAAAACTTTAAAAAAATTCAATTATTAACTAATTATTTACATAAATAATAATAAAAGAAAAGAATAAGAATAATTAAAAGAAGAAGAATTCAATTATTTTTATAAATATAGTAAAATTTTTTGCAAACATTCAATTATTTTCAAATAAAATTTTAATAGCATTTCATGAATGAATATACAATTATTTTATAAAATTTTAATAAATCCTTCGAAACAATTCAATTTTTTTTTAAATAGTAAAATCTTTGCAAAAATTTAATTATTATCAAAAAAATTTCACTATAGAATTCAATTTCTTCTTTTTTCGATATAAAATCTTTGGCAAAAATTCAATTATTTTCAAAAAAAATTTCTCACGAGAGAATTCAATTTTGTTTTCATTATTCGATATCAAATATTTCAAAAGAATTCAATTATTTTCTATATAGAATTTCAATAAATTCTTGGAAAAAATTCAATTATATTTGTAATAATAGTAAAATTTTTTGGAAAAATTCAATTATTTTTTAAACTTTTAATAAATCCTTCGAATCAATTCAATTATATTTATAAATAATAAAAATCTTTAATTATTTTTTTCGAAAAAATTCAATTATATTTATAAATAATAAAAATCTTTGCAAAAATTCAGTTATTTTAAAAAAAATTTCACAAAAGAAATTCAATTTTTTTCTAAATTCGATATATAAAATTTTTCAAAAGAATTTTCAAAAATTTAAATAAAATTTAATAATTAAATGTTTAATTTAAATTATTAACAAACACGATTATTTTAAAAACTGAAAGAAATTGAAAGAAATTGTTCATAAAATTCAATTATTTTAAAGATTTTTCATTAAAATTTAAAAAAAAAACTTCATTATTTAAAAAAAAAATTCAAAGTAATTCTTTAAAAAGAGTTTAATTAGAATTATCAAAAATTTTAACATATTTTTTATTCGAGAATTCAATTATTTTCCTAAGTAATAAAATTCTTCGCAGGAATTATCTATTATTATTTAATTTTTTAATAACATTTTTTGCAAAAAATGATGATTTTCAATAAATTAATTTGAAAATTGAAAATATTTAAAAAGAAAGATTATTTTAATTATTTAATTATTTACTATTTAATAATCAACATTTTTTAAAATAATTAAATTTTTACGAAGAATTTTATTTAAATTTTTAAGAATAATTGCGTTTTTAGCGGAATTAATTTTAAATTATGTTAAAAATAATTGAAATTTAATTTAATTTAATTTTTAAATTTTTTTCTGCAATATATGGTAAAGTAGATTTTTATTATTGTAGCGCCACCTACCACCTACCTAGCTCGTATTGATAAGTCAGATCTCGAATATATTCAGTCTCGTAACATCAGTGAAACTGTCATATTCTACTTTTTCTGTTCCAACCGTTCCAACAACTCTGTGCAGCAAAAACCTTTTAAAATTCTAACGACAATTTCAAAACGAATCATAATTTTCCACTAAATGACTAACATGATTTTTGTGATGTGATGTTTGATGAATAATTACAAGGATGACAAGACGAGAGGAAAGAATTCCACAAATGTAAGTGAGGTTATGTTTTTTATTCTTTATTGTTTTTGTATGGAAAAATATATTCTGAAAAATATCACATCTCCTATAGAGTTTAAATGCATGTCATACAAACTGTGCTAGATATATTTGTTGTCAATTGTGTTTGTGATGATATCTACGTAGTGCGATAACGTTATTTATTGATTATTTCAAGAGAAAAGTGTTGTCAGATTTTGAAAAAAAGTGTCTATTGTGTTCAGAGAAAAATATTTGTTTACCTATTTCAGATCTTAATCAGTGCCGTTCCTGTTGGGATAATCGGAGGTTTTACATAACCTAGAAATTTCGGAGAACTTCCAGAACTCTTTACAAAAATCAAGTATTCTTCAAAAATATGTTTCGCAGTAAGTAAAAAAAAGTCTAGTCCATCGTTTTTATACATTTATGTCTTACTTTTGTGTTTAAAAAGTAAAAACTATATAAATAAGTTAATTGAAACAATCGAAATCATATTAAAATGATTAAAACTTTAACTGGTGCGCAACATAACCTCAAAAAATTAACGTTAACTAATATTTATAAGCTTTTCAAGTTGATTTTAAAACTGTTTCTCTAGTTTCTCTGAAAATAGCTTGAATAAATTTTCGGATCACTAGAGATTTCGTGAATTAAAAATTCTAAAAGTTAAAAATTCAACTAAGTAGAAAGACAGTTGAATAAAAATTGGGTAGAAATTCTATTTAATAAAATTTCTATTAATAAAAAATTTGGGTTATTGAACAAAAAATCATTTAGACAGATAAGTGTTTTCTTCTCTAAAATAAAGAGTAAAAATTTGGTAGTGAATATGCTTCGTAAAATATTAATACTAATTTACTATGATTTAAACATAAATTAAAACATCCATTCATTAGTAAAATGCATTAAGAAATTTCTTTTCTCAACTTTATATTATTATGATTTTTACTAAAATGTGTTATCTGTAAAAATATACATTTTTTCCTGTAGGAAAATTTTTTTAATCAGGGAATTGTGATAATCCTAGAAGTTTTGACAAAAATTTAAAAAGTTACTTCAAAGTATCAAATTTAGTTAATTTATAATATTTTTTACAATAATAAATGAATAACAATGATGAAATTTTGCTTAAATGAAAAAAAAATGCAAGAAAATTTTTCTTGTATATATATTTTTTAATTAAATTTACATAAATGGTTTTTTTCTCAAAATAATGAAAAAGACGTTTTCTCGTATTTTTTTTCTCCTATTATAACAAGGTTAAGAGATATTTTTCGCATTAAAAATACACATTAACGTGAAGATAAAAAAAAAAGAAAAAAATGGTAAAGAAAGAATTTTTTAGCATTTATGTGACTCAGAAGGTGACATATTTGTTGACTCATTTTTAATATTTTTATTATATAACAAATTTTTGAAATTCTTTTTCCATTGAATGTAGGTACTATTTCTCACCTCTTAAATTATAGTTCACCAAAAAAACGACATTCTAAATTTAAGAATCTTGGCTCCTATATATATTATTATATTCTTAGAGTCAGAATATAATATTATTAAAATAGAAAAAAGTTTCTTAAAACAGGAATATTTCTGAATTTAATAACTGTTTCTTATTGAAGAAATATTATATTCTAACTTTAAGAATAAAATACATGAAAAATATACTCAGGCTTTGTACTCGATAATTAATATTAAAAAAGTAGCAAAAAGGAGCTTAAAGACAGAAAAAGAATAATAAAAAAGTAGCTATAGAACAATTAAATCAATTTTTTTATAATTTCATAATAACATTCAAAAATAGAATAATTTTTTTAAATAAATATTCAAATACCTATTTATTTTGTATACAGGAATTAAAAAATATTTCAAATGATTTCAATGTAACGCATTTTTAAAATTTAAATATTTCTAAAAATTGCAAAAGTAATTCTTTCAAAATTCAATCATTTTTCAATTCATTTTTCTTGAAATTTATAAATAAAATTATTCAAAACTTTAATAATGTCATTTTATTCAATTCTAAATCAATTATCATTGGAAAGCTCTACGAGAATTCAATTATTTAAATACAAAAATAAATAATTTATTGAATAATTGAATATTTCTTAAATTTCAATTCTTATAAAGAACTTTATCAACATTTTTGAAAATAATTGAATTTTTTACGAAGAATTGCATGAAATTTTTTGATAATAATTAAATTCATTCAAGAAATGTAATTAAAAATTAATTGAAAATAATTATTACACTATAAGAAACAAATTGCATCAAATTTTTTTAAATAATTGGATTTTTTCGAAGAATTTTATTCAAATTTTTAAAAATAATTGCGTTTTTAGCGGAATTAATTTAAAATTCTATTCAAAATAATTGAAATCCTGCGATGAGTTTTAATATTTATAAAAATAATTGAACTCTTACAACGATTATTATTTTGAAAATTTTTTAAAATAATTGAATTCCTGAGAAGAATTTTATTATTTATAAAAATAATTGAATTTTTGCGAAGAATTTTATAAAAATCTATTTAAAGAATTGGTTTTTTTCAAAAAGTTTTAGGAAAATTTTGTTTTAAATAATTGAATTGACTGTAAAAATTCTTTTATTTATGAAAATAATTGAATGTTTTCGATGAATTTTATAAACATTTGTTTAAGTAATTGAATTTTTTCGAAGAATTTTATTCAAATTTTTAAGATTAGTTGCGTTTTTAGCGGAATTAATTTGAAATTATATTAAAAATTATTGAAATCCTGCGATGAATTTTATTATTTATAAAAATAATTGAATTTTTGTCACCGATATTTAATAATGTTTTTGAAATAATTGGATTCTTGAGAAGAATTTTAAAAAATCTTTTTAAAGATATGATTTTTATAAAAAAAAATAAAGAAAATTGTGTTTTAAATAATTGAATTTCTTTGAAAATTCTATATTATTTATGAAAATAATTGAATTCTTTCAAAATGTTTAATTAAAATTATATTAAAAACAATTCAATTATTATAAAGAATATCATTAAAATTTTTTTAAATAATTGAATCCTTTCAAAGAATTTTATTAAAATTTTTAAGAATAGTTGCATTATTCTCCGAATTCATTTAAAATTGTATTAAAAATAATTGAATTCCTGCGATGAGTTATTATTAAAATTTTTAAAAAGTAATTGAATTCTTACAACGATTATGATTAAAATTTTTAAAAATAATTGAATTCCTGAGAAGAATTTTATTATTTATATAATTCCAAGAAATAATTTTATAAAAACTTATTTAAATAATTGATTTTTTTTCGAAAAATATTAGGAAAATTCTGTTTTAAATAATTGAATTCCTGTGAACATTTTTTATTTTTTAAAATAATTGAATTTTTGTCACCGAACTTTAAAAAGTTTTTAAATTAATTGCATTCTTGCGAAGAATTTTATTATTTATAAAAATAATTTTATTTTTCATAAATAATCTAAATTTCACAGGAATTCAACTATTTACAAATTTTTTATAAATTTCTTCTCAATACTTCAGTTATTTTTATAAAGAATAACATTTTTTACAAAAATTCAGTTATTTTCATGAATAATAAAACTCATCATAGAATTTCAATTATTTTTAATACAATTTGAATCGAATTCCTCGAAAGATTAAATTATTCTTGAAATTTTTTTTAAATTCCTCGAAATAATTCAATTATGTTGATAAAATTGTTTATGATAATTATTTTATTATTTATGAAAAGAAGTGAATTCTTGTATTAAATTTTATTATAATTTTTGTAAATAATTGCATTTTTTTATGAAAAATTTTATGGAAATTAAAATTTTTATAAAACATTTTATGTTTTATAATAATATTCTCATAAGTTGTTGAATTTTAAAAATTAAATATTTATTCAAAAATATATAGTTATTGATGTTTGAGAATAATTTTAAAATTAAAGAAATTTGTAAGTAAATGTATCTAGTTTTTTTTGAGTATTTAATAATTTTTAGAGTGAATCAGATTATTTTTTAGGGTCAGGGAAAAAGTCAAAATTTTGTTTGGAAATCAGGAAAAAGTTAGTCAGGGAAAACAAAATTAATTTTTGTGTTAACTCTGTCCTGTGCAAATTTTTTTATTTATATAAATATAATTGAATCTTTGCGAAAAATTTTATAAACATTTTTTTTAAATTATTTATTTATTTTGGGAAATTTTTTACTAAAATAGATATTAAAAATCATTGAATTAGAAAAAATTTGTCAAAATAATTAAGTAGTTTTAGAATT
The DNA here is from genome assembly GCA_032872505.1 of Leptopilina syphax. NCBI lineage: Eukaryota > Metazoa > Arthropoda > Insecta > Hymenoptera > Figitidae > Leptopilina > Leptopilina syphax. Next base: position 38,724,333 of record CM065471.1, read on the forward strand.
TTATTAAAATTTTTTGAATTTTTTTCAATAATTTTATTGAAATTTTTAAAAATAATTTTTTTATTTCAACTGTTAGCGAATTTAAAATAGTGTAAATTGTCAAACATGGAAAAAAGTAGCTTTTAGTGTAACCAAATAAAAAAAATACCCAAATAGCAGCAAATGGTAAAAATAAATTTTTTTTTGTCGTGCAAAAATATTTGCAAAATTTTTTTTTCATTATTTTCCCACTATTTTTGCAATTTTCGACATTTTTCCTTGAAAAATCGCTTTCTCTGAACATTGAAAAACGTTCTTGAGTTCATAATCAATTTTGCAAATTATCAATGTAAAAAAATGCAAGGGCACCTGTCCGCGTAGTGTCTCTCCTGGCACCTGCCGTAAGTCCCACAACGGGGCCCGAGTGACAGTATAGATGCTGCTTAGCGACGTGCGGCAGTTTGGCGGCTCATCATTTAAACACGTTTCTCGAAATTCATTCAAAATTATTCAGTTTATTCATCAATAAAAACTCCCATTTCTAAAATAACTAAATTATTTTTTTTCGCAAATTTAAAAAAAATCCTCGTTTTTCGCTTTAAAAATTCTATTCTTTCTTGTTTTGAATATATAGAAAACGAAAATATATTCCAAGTGTGATATTTATGTTGTATATTATAAATAGAAGTGAGTTGTGATTTAATTAGTTTCATTTATGAATTATAGTAAAATGTTATTTTTTTTCTTCTAAAAATATTCATAAAGTTACTTGATTTACAATTATATAATTATTATTATAGTTTTTGTATATTTATGTGGAATTCTCTGGGATTTAGAGAGGAAATTTTCTATTTGAGTTTATATAGGTAAATTGTTTGTGGATATTAAAAGAAATATGATTCATTGCTAATTATTTTCCAACTATCAAATGAAATTACGAAATCAGTTTATTTTTCTATGCGCAAGGCATTTTCATTTAACAAACATGTATATATGTATATATATAAATGTGTGTTGCTCCTGATCACACGTTCCGATTATCTTGTCATTATATTTCCATTTTCAGTATTCGATGGGATTTAATTGTTTTTTTGTTATTATTATTTACATTCAATATTTACGATATTGGACAATTTCCAAAAGCGTTTTTTACCCAGTGCGTTTAAAAACTATTTTTTAGTTCATTATTTTCCGTTTTATAATTACTATATTTTATCTTTTGAATTTATTTTTTACTTTATTATTTCACTATTTTCTTTTTGATCATTTCGTTGTTATTATTATTTTATTTATTTTTTATATTATACTCTTTAAATTTGAATTAGTAAAAATTTTACTAATTTTAATTAGTGACTGAAATTTTTGTTTTTGAATTAGTAAGTTTTACTTATAAATTAGTAGAAATTAGTATTTATTACTGACTTTTTGAATTTAAATTAATAAATATTTTAATTTTACTAATAATTTAGTAGAAATTACTATTTATTATAGTAAAATTTATTAGTAAATTTATTTATTTATTTATTAGTGAATTTTACTAATTCAAAAGCAAAAAGTTAGTCACTAATTGACTAATTTGTAAACATTTTTTACTAATTTCATTTTAGAGAGTATATTATTTATTTATTATATAATAATGATAATGACAATGATAATAATAATAATAATAACAATAATTATATTATATTATATTATATTATATTATATTATATTATATTATATTATATTATATTATATTATATTATATTATATTACATATTATTTTATTACTGTAAGAAATACGTCGACTATAATATATGTTGAATTCTGATGCATCGAAGCGAATAAAAATGCTTCGATGATCTAGAATGTCATTTAAAGAGAAACGAGATTGTACATATATATATTTATATAAAATATATATAAGAAACTCAATTTTGAAAATTTAAAAGAATTGAATGCACGTGCGTTTGGGTAAATGGGTCGAAAGAAACGCGTGAAAATCAACTGGCAATATATACCGCGATTGTACGTGATAAATTGTTACACTTGGAGAACAATTTTTACTCGAAACTTCCGGTACAATATAAACTGTAAATATTTTCAACTGTTTTAGTTAAACAATTTTATAATTATTTTCTTTCATTTCGCTTCTCTCTCTATGAAATTTTTCCATATAAAACTTAAATAAATAAATAAATAAATAATAATAATAATAATATAATATTAATAATAAATATGATTTAGTTTTATAAGAAATGATTCGATGTTGTCATGGAAAATTTTGGTAAAAAATTGAAATAATTTTTGCATCGCGGGTTAATATTTATTAAGTGACTCTTAATATTTGTTTGATGAAAGAAAAAAGGCGTTGAAGTAAATAGCCTAATAAAATGAGAAATGAATATATTTTCGATGACCTTGGGCAAATAATTTGAAATTTAGGAAATTTTGTCGAAAATTTGTCCCGTTAATCTGGTTAGTTGTTATTTTTATTTAGGGAGTCATCAAAACCAGTCCTGGAATCTTGAATACCGTAAACTTTGAAAGGCGGATGAATCTTATAAATATAAGCGTTTAAGTATGTAAATTATTTTAAATGTTGATAAAACAATTTCCATTCTCTTCAAAATTAGAACTTTATTCTCGAAATTATTTTTATCAAGACAAATTTTTCTATGGAAAATACTACAATTACTAGCAGTTAAATTTCGAAAAAGCTTTTTTTTTTGAAGCTTTAAAATTTAAAATTCTGCTTGAATTTTTTTTTTTTTTGAAATTTAAAACTTTTAAATTACAATCACGATTTTTGTTAAATTAGTAAATAAATAAATGAATGAGAGAAAATAATATATTTTGATTTTTTTTTATTTCTGCAAATACTTAAATTAATTTTTAGTAAAGAAATTTAATTTTTAAAATATATTTGAATTTTAAAAAAAATGCTGTAAAAGAATTAACAAATTATTTATATGGAGATGGTATTTTCCACCTGCGAACGCCAAGGTCACCGCTAGGTGGCAGTTCAGTTCATTCTTGGAATTTTTAATGCCATCTGGTGGTGACCTTGGCGTTCTCAAGTGGAGAAATTAGCCATTTTATTTCTGAAGAACTTTTTTGTAATCAAAATGTTATTTACGTGAATAATTTAATTTCTCTTTCCTCCAACAAAAATTATGTTTCAAATCTCTTATGAAAATTTTGAAAGAATTGAAATAAGTTCTATTTGAATAAATAGTGAATATTTTCATAGTTTTTTTATTTTGTGGTTTATACCTACAAAAATTATTACTGTTGTTATTATTATCATTACTATTATTATTACTATTATTTATTTACATGAATTTATCACTTGGTAAAAATTAAATAATTAAATTAAAAGGAAATTATCAATCTTCCAAAAGTCAAATAGAAATAAAAAGTTGTTGTTATTTTTATTTGACTTGGAAGATTGATAATTTTCTTTTAATTTAATTATTACTATTATTATTATTATTATTATTATTATTATTATTATTATTATTATTATTATTATTATTATTATTATTATTATTATTATTATTATTATTATTATTATTATTATTTTTATTGTATTAGTAAATATTAACTGATATTACTATACCGTTTCCGTATTAATATCGTTTATTGTTCAAATACGTAATAAAAAATATAATTGAACAATTATTAATGAATTAAAAATTTTATTCATTTTTTTCAAAAATCTTACAATTAGTGATGTATAGAAAAAAAAGAGTGTAGCGTCAAGGCCGCGCGTGATGTAACTTGGTGTCATTCACATGCATAAAAGTAACACAGATGGAAGAACGAAGGCAAAGAATGCAGTGTTGTACGTTTTGCAAATCAGTACTCAGTAAATTTTTTCCTTTTGACGCAAATTAGACAAAAATTATATTATAAAAATGTCTTAAAATAAAAAAATTGAAATATTTTTCATTAAAAAAAAATCGTTCTTTTAATCCTCTTTTTTTAATGAGGTTGAAGTGCGTGACATTTTTAAAAACGGACATCAGCACTATTTTCATTAACAAATAGGTATTAAATTTTAATTGATTTCTTTGTTGACTTACATTTTTTTTTGAATATTAAAACCCATATTTTTTCTTGAGCATTTATTAGAAAAATTCTTTTAGTTTTGAATATTTATTTAAGATTTTATTTATTATTATTATAGTTATTATTATCATTATTGTTATTATTATAATTATTGTTATTATTATAATTATTGTTATTATTATCATTATTGTTATTATTAAAATAGTTTTTTTTAAGAATCCATTTAATCCATTTAATTGAAAATGTCAAGAATTGAAATTTCGTGAAATTATATGGAAAATAATTGAAAAAAGCAAACAATTAATTTTTACAAAGAGATTATATAACTTGAATCCTTGAAAATAATTAGTTGAAAAAAAAATTTCAAATTGTGAGGGAAATATTTTAAGATAATTCACTTTCTTTTTTTTTTGAGGGAAAATTTTTGACCTATTTTTTTGTAATTTGATTCATGCTTAAAATTCATTGGGCACTTTTTGTTTGTTTGCGTTTGAAAAATAAAAAAAATAAGAAAAAAAAAAGAAAAAAAAGTTGCAGAAAAGAGGAAATCCTCACTCCTCACTTAAGTTTACTCTCGTGGTTCCCTTGTGAACAGAGGTAAAACGCGACCTGCATAACATTATGTTTCAAGCCTCCCTCTCCTATGTCAGTTTTATTCCAACACCTTTAACCCTGTAGAACTGTAAAGGGACGACTATGGAATGCATCACGTCCTTGCCACACGCAAGCAAATATCCTCTTGAACAATTCTGCGTGCGTTCTTTTTAAAAGTCACACAAACACATACACAAATAACTTTCACGTTATAGAAACTTGAATTGCAGTTAAATCTTCCTTTTATTATGTTACTTATAGCGGTATCTATATTATGAATGATTCTCCACGAAGTGCTAATTTTTGACTACGTCAAATCTGTTTTTTAAAAAAATTAATTTTTTTTTGAAAAATTTCCTTGTTTCTTAACGTTGATATTTGATGTTAATTTTTTTTAAATCTTATGTAAATGATTTTGAAATTTTTAGTTTAGAGGTTATAAATAATAATTTTGAAAAAAAAGTCAAGATTTGTATGTACTTGAAGAGTATCATTAAATAAACAAATTATTAATGGATTATTTTAAAAATTTGCGTTGTCTTCATGGAGTTTTTTAGCCTTGAAGTTTGACAAAAATGGCACTTTGCACAGTTTTCGATCATTTTTTGGAAAAAGATTAAAATTGTGGGCGTTTCCGACAATATTAACTATTTTTTTCCTATTCTGAATCACTAATTAAACAATTCATTAATGAATTATTTTGAAATTTAGCGTAGTCTTCATGAAGTATTTTGACTTTGAAGTTTGACAAAAATGGCACTTTTGATAGTTTTCGATCATTTTTTGGAAAAAGATTAAAATTAAGGCGTTTCCGAAAATTCCCACTATTTTCTTTCTATTCTGCATCACTAATTAAGCAATTCATTAATACATTATTTTGTCTCTGAAGTTTGACAAAAATGGCACTTTGTTCAGTTTTGGACAGTTTTTGAAAAAAAGATAAAAATTTTTTGCGTTTGCGAATATCTTGACTACATTCTTTCTATTCTGCATCACTAATTAAAAAATTCATGAATGTATTATTTTGAAATTTAGCGTTGTCTTCATGAAGCTTTTTGGCTTTGAAATTTGAATTTTGACAAAAAGCCTTGAAATTTGACAAAAATGGCACTTTGCACAGTTCTGGAACGTTTTTTTTTTAAAAGATTAAAATTTTGAGCGGTTCCGAAAATCTTGACTATTTATTTTTTACTCTGCATCTCTAAATAAATAATGCATTAAAAACCATTTAAAAATTTAACGTGGTCTTCATAAAATTTTCTGGTTTTGCATTTTGACAAAAAATGGCACTTTGCACTGTTTTTCACCGTTTTTGGGAAAAAAAATTTAATTTGTAGGCATTTCTGACAGATTTTTACTATTTTCTTTCTATTCTGCATCACTAATTAAACAATTCATTAACGCTATATTTTTAAATTTAGCGTGGCGTCTTTATGGATTTTTTTTGGCCTTGAATTTTGACAAAAATGTCACTTTGCACAGTTTGTGGACAGTTTTTTGTAAAAAAAAGAAAATTGTGGGCGTTTTCGAAAATTCAAACTATTTTCTTCCTATTCTTCATAAATAAACAAGTTAATTAATACATTATGTTGAAATTTAGCAGAAAACTGGACCAAATTTTAAAAATTGAATTTGTTTCCCATTTTAGTCTTTATTTAATATTTTGGTAGTTGGAAATAAATGCCAAAGAATAATGGAAAATTTTTATATTAGTTTAAAATTAAATTCGTTTTTTGTTTGTTAAATTGTTTTTCAATGACATTTTATTAGAAAAGAAGACATTTTATTACTGTTCAGTGTATAGTTCGCAAGATGCATAAATTATGGTCAGTAATTATGTGTGCAAATTGGTGATACGTATTGAATGTGTGTGATAGAAGAATTACGTCAGGAATATTTTAAATTGTGCAATATCAGTGTAACGTTCAGGTGAGTGGCGTCTTCGCGATGTATTGATGCACGATTCTTATGAAACGATTGTGGGTTTTAGAAAAGATGCTGCATCCGCTCCTATTTTAATGTCGTCCTACAATAATTACTTTATTAAAATCATTCTCATTAGCTGTAATAATAACTTTCTCCTTTAAATTGGAAAAACATTTTTTTCAATAAATGTTCTTTTCTTATAATTTTTTCCAATTTTTGTTAACAATTTTCTTCTAAATTTTTTTTCCTAAATACATCGATTATGTAGTTTTATTTTTACTTTCACTTTCACTGTGACAGAATTTTATTTTCACTTTCATGTTTACTTTTACTTTCAGTTTCACTTTCAGTTTGGTAAATTTTTATTTTTACTTTCCCTTTGATTGATTTTTATTTTCACTTTCATTTTTACTTTCACTTTCATTTTCTCTTTAATAAATTTTTACTTTCACTTTCATTTTCATTTTCACTTTGACAAAAAATTTGTCAAAAAAATAAATAAATAAAAAGTAAAAATTACTTTCACTTTAATTTTTTATTTTCACTTTGACAAATTTTTGCTTACACTTTCATTTTCATTTTCACTTTAATAAATTTTTACTTTCACTTTCATTTTCACTTTGACGAAAAATTTGTCAAAAAAAAAAAATAAAAAGTAAAAATTACTTTCACTTTAATTTTTTATTTTCACTTTGACAAATTTTTGCTTCCATTTTCATTTTCACTTTGACAAATTTTTGCTTCCACTTTCATTTTCATTTTCACTTTAATAAATTTTTACTTTCACTTTCATTTTGATTGAAACTGAAAATAAAAATGTGTTAAAGTGAAAGTTTAAAAAAGAACCTATCAAAGTGAAAATGAAAGCGAAAATGAAAATTAATAAAGTGAAAAATAAGGGGAAAGTAAAAGCGACAGTGAAAATGAAACTAAAAAGAAAATTGAGAAAAGTGAAAATAGAAATCTGGGAAAATGAAAGTGAAAATGAAAATGAAGAAAAAATCTTTCTAAGTGAAAGTGAAAATGAAAGTCAAAGTAAAAATGAAATATCATAATCGACCTCCCTGGTTAAAATGTCGATTTATTAAAATATAAATAACTTAAATTTATTGCTTCAACCGTATATATGTTAAATTAATTATTTAATAAATAAATAAATAAACAATTCTGGAAATTAAATTTCAGATAAATTTTAAGAAATCAAATATAAAAGTTGAGTAAAATTTAAAGTAAGTGAAATTCGGTTTTATGCATTTAAGCTAAAAAATATCAAAGGTCGCCTTAAAAAGAAAAAAAAAGGAAAGAAGAAGGAAAAAATGAATCTCGCCTTGACAATAAGTTTACCCTCTATAAATAATGACGGAAAATTGCGAAAGACGTTCCTTTATTTTCGATTTTATGAGAGACATTCTATTGCAATCCTTTACGTGGCACAGAAGAAAAGATGCGAGGCCTTTCTTCTTCACGAAAAAAGGTCTTTTCTTCTTTGGCGAACCATATATGTATATATAGACTATATATATAAAAGCGACGAAAATTGAAGAAAATTATTTAACATTTTTTTTTCCACTCTGATAAGAAAAAAGTCAGGAAAAAGTTAGGAAATTTTATCAAAAGAACTACTTTTATGCGGAAAAAATATCAAATTTCTAGAAATTGTACGAAAATATTCTGTACATTATGTGTTATGTCCTTGGAAAATCCTGGATACCTTAATTTCTCCTTGAACTTTTTTGTCAATTTTAAAAACTTTGAAATCAACGTGAATTGGAAAAAGAAATTTTAAAACATTTTTCTTATTCTGTCAGTAATTGAATTTTAGACTATTTTATTAATTGAATTTTTATTTTTGAATTATTAAATTCTAGACGTACTTTGGCAAAATTGTTAAAAATAATAAATTTAGTGAAGAGTAATAAACGTTTTAAAATCAAATTTTTGTATTGAAAAATAAATATTTAAATATTTGTTTTAAAAAAAATTATTAACTTAGATTAAATTTAGTTTGAACTTTTTAAAATTAATTCAATTTTAATATGTTTAGATGAAAAATGTTTGGAATAATGAAATTTTGTAAAATTATTTGCTAATAATTGAATATTTTGAAGATTTTTATTCAAATTTTGTAAAATTTTCAAAGAATTTACTCAAAATAATTAAAAAAAACTATTGTTTTTTTTAATCATTTTGAGTAAAAAAATTGATTTAGTGAAAAAGTTTAGAAAAATTTAGACTTTATGAAGAATTTTATTTGCAATTTTTATAAATAATTGAATTTCATAAATTTTTAAATTCAAATTTTTGTATAGAGAAATAAATATTTAAATATTTGTTTTAAAAAAATTATTAATTTAGATTAAATTTAGTTCAAACTTTTTAAAATTAATTCAATTTTAAAATGTTTAGATAAAAAATGTTTGGAATTGAAATTTTGTAAAATTATATTGATAATAATTGAATATTGTAAACAATTTTATTCAAATTTTGTAGAATAATCAAATTTTCGAAGATCTTACTTAAAAATTATTAAAAATAATTGATTTACTGAAAAAGTTTACAGAAATTATTAATTTCATAATTATAGTCTTAATTTTTAAAAATAATTGAATTTTAAAAACGTTTTAAATTTAATTTTTTTAGAAAAATAAATGTTTAAATAATAATTTTTAAAAATTATTGGTTTCGATTAGTTTTATTAAAATTTTTTTTTAAATTATAATTTAAAATTTTAAATATATTTATAATTTGAAAAATATATGTTAGGAAGTTAGGAATTTAAGAAAATAATGAATTTTGAGTGAATGAAGAGTTGTAATTTTTAAAAATAATAAATTTAAAATTAAAATTAAAAAAAAAAATAAAAAAATAAAATTTAAATTTAAAAATTTTAGTTTAAAAACGTTGAAGAAAGTTAGTAAAGGAATAGTCTAATTCAATTTTTTTGAAAGATAATTGAAGTTTTTTTTTAAATATTTAATAGAAAAATTATTAAACAAAATTAACTTATGTAAAACTTATGAAAAATTTTTAGTATTGCAAATTGAAATTTTTGAATTTTTACACTTTTTATATTTTGAAGAATAATTAAAGCTTTTAAAATATTTAATTGAAAAATTATTAAAAATAATTGACTTAGTGAAGATTTTTAGTTAAAAATTAAAATTTTTGAATATATATAAAAAAATTCTCTCAATTCTTAAAGTTTTAAACTTTTGAGGAAAGTCAAAATTTTGTCTAAAAGTCATAGGGAAAATCAAAATAAATTTTTTGTGATTTACTTTCTTTTCTATTCCTAAACTTTTAGTAAAAATTGACTAAAAATTAGTAGGAATTCTTATATTAATTTGAAAGTAAAAAAAATGCACTTTGCAGTCTCTTCATTGAGATAGGATATATTATAATATAAATAGAAAATAAATTTAAATATTTATTTTAGAAATATGAATTAAATTTTTATTCAAAAAAAAAAAAAATTGCATTATTTACATGTTTTTTGCACTTGTATTTTTCTTCCCGTGATTTTGTAATTTGTTGCATAGATAATATTATAATCTAAAAAAAAGTTTGTATAGAGCTCGCAGTCAATGTTATAAAAAATATATCTCGGCGAAGGAAGTGTTTATAATAACTATAATTTGTGATACTAATGAAAAGTTTACTGTAGTCGTTTTACTGACATCGTGTTTTGAATCCCGTTGGAAGCATTCAACATACGGACCTGTAACTTTATTGTGGCAATTTCCCTCACCGTATATATAAAACCGTGTAGTATGCAACATAGGTATGCATTTACTTCTCGACTATATATATACATAATATCTATGCAGATGGGCGTTGAAATCGTAATTTATAACTATTTCTAATTTTTTTTTTCGATTTTACTGCACATGGTCTGGTTTTTAATAGTTTTTTATTTTCATATAAATCTATATTCAATGGATATAATATTTTTCTTCTTCTATTTTTACTGTTTATTTTGATAAATTTTTTTTTTGTTTTCATCTTACACTTAGAAAAAATTTTGTCTAAAACAAGCACACATTTTACATTTTAGTTGAATTGACAAAATAAATGCATATTTACAGTAATAATCGAACATTTGTTTAGTTCAACTGAAAATTTGTTTCTGATAACTAAATTCTATATTCAAACGCAATATTTATTAAAACTGTATACTAAACGTTTATTTGAATCAAATAAATATTTATTTTCATTAAACAAATTTTTGAGATAAATGCAATTTAATTTATTAATTTAATTAATTAATTGAATTATTTATTTAATTATTTATTTAATTATTTATTTAATTATTTATTTAATTATTTATTTAATTATTTATTCAATTATTTATTTAATTTAATTTAATTTAATTAGTCAAAAGTAACAAATTCAGATTTATACTGCAGATTGGTTTAAACTTTAAAATTAAATAATTTAAAATTTTTTATTAAATTTTTATTAATTTCATCTTAAAGAACTTGAAAATAGATAAGTAAAAGCGATTAAAACCAAAGAAAACAAATTTTTGTTTTCGATTAAAGCTGAAGCTGAATTTTGATAGCAGTTGTACTCCTTGTCACTAGGAATAACGTCGTTAAGTAGTTTGAGAAACTCATCCAAGGGACAAATTTCCCTACAACCGGGAATTGTTTGTGAAAGATACATTTCGGTTACTCCCGTCCACAGGAATATCTACAATTTAGAAAGAAATTGATTTAAACAGATGTTTCAAAATTCATTTAAAAATTTATTTCAAAAATATATTTAAAAATTTATTTAAAAATTTATTTAAAAATTTATTTAAAAATATATTTAAAAATATATTTAAAAATATATTTAAAAATAAATTGGAAATATTTAAAAATATAATCAATTTATTTAAAAATATATTTTAATTTTATTTTCTATTTGAATTACAGTCGAGCCTGTCGAAATGCAACTCTATTTTTAAAAAAATTTTATTCAAAAAAATCTAAAAAGAATTATTTTTACTTAGTTCCAGAATATTGAAAAAATACTACAAAATTAAATCATAAAACAATTTTTTAAGAAATGTTTATTGTATCATAAAAATTAAAAAGTCGAGTTTTAACTATACTTCAACATTTTTTTTTTATTTGTTACGCTAAAAGCTAATTTTTTCCATTTTTGAAAATTTACACTACTTTAAATTTGTTAACAGTTGAAATAAAAAAATTATTTTTAAAAAATTTGAATAAAGTTATTGGAAAAAATTTAAAAAATTTTATTAGAATTCTTTGAAACGATTCAGTTATTTTTACAAATTTTTCCTAATTCAATGATTTTTAATACCTACTAGGTATTTTAATAAAAATTTCCCAAAAGAATTGAATAATTTGAAAAAAATGTTTATAAAATTCTTCGCAAACATTCAATTATTATCATAAATAAAAAAATTTTCGCAGAAATTCAATTATTTAAAACAGAATTTTGCAAATATTCTTCGAAAAAAATCAATTATTTAAATAGATTTTTATAAAATTCTTCGCAAGAATTCAATTTTTTTTTTTTTTTTTTTTCTTTAATTCTTCACTGCAATTCAATTATTTTTAAAAAATTTAGTAATAATCGTTGCAAGAAATTAATTATTTTTATAAATATTAAAACTCATCGCAGGATTTCAATTATTTTTAATATAATTTTAATCAAATTCCGTGAAAAATGGAACTATTTTTAAAAATTTTAATGAAATTCTTTGAAAGAATTCATTTTTTTTAATAAGTAAAGATTAAAATTTTTTAAAATGTTTCAATTATTTTTACAAATTTTTCGTTTCAATGATTTTTTTAATATCTATTTTAATAAAAAAATTATTAAAAGAATTGAATAATTGAAAGAAATGTTTATGAAATTCTTCTCAAATATTCAATTATTTTCATAAATAAAAAATTTTTTACAGGAATTCAATTATTTAAAACAGAATTTTTAAAATGTTTTTTGAAAAAAATCAATTATTTAAATAGATTTTTATAAAATTCTTTGCAAGAATTCAATTATTTTTATAAATAATAAAATTCTTCAACTATTCAACTATTCTTAAAAGTTTCAATTTATTTTTCTTTTCTATTTTCTTTGAAACAATTGAATTATTTTAAAAAATTTTAATGAAATTCTTTATAATAATTGAATTATTTTCATAAATTTTTCGGAATTTAATACTTTTTAATATCTACCTACTATTTTAATAAAACATTTACCAAAAGAATTGAATAATTTAAAAGAAATGTTTTTCGAAAAATATCACTTTTTTTAAATAGTTTTTTATAAAATTCTTCTCAAGAATTCAATTATTTTAAAAATTTTTAATGAAATTCTTTATAATGTTTGAATTATTTTCAATATTATTTTAATAAAATGTTCTGAAAAAATTCAATTATTTTCATAAATAGTATACAATATTCAAAGATTAGAAATTCAATTATTTAATTAAAACTCATATTATTTTCATAAAGTTTTTAAAAAACTTTATGATTTATGAAAAACTTTAAAATTTTTACAAAAAATGCAATTATTTAAAAAAATTTGAAATAATTTGTTTCTTAGAGTGTAATAATTATTTTCAATTAATTTTAATTACATTTTCTGAATTTAATTATTATCAAAAATTTTAATGAAATTCTTCGAAAAAATTCAATTATTTTAAAAAATGTTGACAAAGTTCTTTATAAGAATTCAAATTTAAGAAATATTCAATTTTTCAGATAAATTATTTATTATTTAAATAATTGAATTCTCGTAGTACTTTCTAAGAAGAGAAGAATTGATTTAGAATTGAATAAAATAAAATGATTAAAGTTTTGAATAATTTTATTTATAAATTTCAAGAAAAAAATGATTGAATTTTGAAAGAATTCGTTTTGTAATTTTTAGAAATAGTTTCATTTTAAAAATGCGTTACATTAAAATCATTTGAAATATTTGAATTCTTGTAGACAAAATAAATAGGTATTTAAATATTTATTTTCAAAAAATATTTCTATTTTTGAATGTAATTAAGAAATTATAAAAAAATTGAGTCTTCAAGTTTAATTTTTCGATAGCTACTTTTTTACCACTTTTTTCTGTCTTTAAGCAATTTTTTGATACTTTTTTTAAATTAATTATCGAGTACAAAGCCTGCCACTTGAAATAGTAAAATTAACATTAAAATGATTATAAAATAACGAAATATAATTTTCTTACCCTAATAAAATAGTCATTGCTCTCATTTTGAAGTGTTTCTATTATAAAAGTCGATCCATAACTTGGAAGTATTGGCGTGTTTAATCCTAATACTCTAGCAAATGAAACAACATTTAATTCATGAGCTGAAAAGAAAAAGGCTTTCCGGTCAGGAGGCTTCATTGTTCCTGCTCGCACTTCCTTTATGTCGTCCGTTATTTTTCGCAAAAGCATACCTACAATTTTTTTTTCATTAATTAGACACTGCACTATATATCAACAAATTAATTTCACTTTTTATTTTTTCAAAAACAATTTAGAATTTCATCGATTTTTCCAATATTTATTTAACCAAATCACGTTTAAAATTGTACTCTGCTTACAAAAAATTACTATATTAATTTAATATAATTCGATTTTTTAAACATTATTAAAAATTATTATTATAAAAATATTATTATTAAAAAACATGAGAAGAAATATTTAAATTATTCAAATTTGCCTTGCTCAATATATAATTTGGTTAAATTAATTTTTTTGTGTAATTTTTTCTGACCACAAACCTCCATTTAATCGCTTTAATTTTGTTGTATTTGATCTGAGATTAAAATCCATAGCCGTGATATTCTTCATTGGAATTGGATAGACACTTTGCGTCCAAATTGGTAGGGATAAATTTTGAGCTGCCTGTATTAAAATTAATCATAAATGCTCATTAATATTAAAATATGTAAAGTTTTTAAATTTTATTGTTTTGAAAAGCAATTTATAACTCTTATACAACAGTAATTATTTATAATTTTATAATTTTCATGATGATGCAATAAGTACTGAATTTTCATCAATATAATTAATATAAATTTGCAATATTAAGTAAATAAATAAATGAATAAATAAATAAGAAAATAAGAAAATAAATAAGAAAATAAGAAAATAAATAACAAAATAATAATAAAAATAATAAATTATTTATTATATATAGTTATTAGATTTATTTTTATGTATAGGCTATAATTATTTTATTATTATTTATAATAAGTCAATTTTTATTACCTCTTCTTTTAGTAAATTATACAAATAATAAACGGTGCTTGTTGTTTGTACGGTTTTGCCCGTTTTTTCTGTTAAGTAGTCAAAAACTTCCTTGTACGTACTCAGGAAATTTTTCACTTCTGGTTGATTGAGAAATTTTTTGTACGTTTCTTTGTATCTATAAAAACAGAGAATTTAAAAATTTTCAATTTATGACTATTGATACTTTTTTAACTTCATACAACTATTTAGCTACTTATTTTCATAAATTTCTTAAACCAAGATTTTAAGTATCAATTTATTCAGTTAAATTAATGATAACTCTAAAAAAATTGTTAATCATAAAAATATCGAAAATTAAAAATTTAAATCCTTGACAAACTCTCTAAATTTGAGTATAAAAAATTATATAGAAATGAGATTATTTACGAATATCTCGAGTTTCAATATGGAGATAATATTCTCCACCTGCGAACGTCAAGGTCACCGCTAGGTGGCAGTTCAGTTGAGAAAATCAGATTGCCACCTGGTGGCGACCTTGGCATTCTCAGGTGGAGAAATTTAACCTCCCTTTTATCGTTGAAAAAAATTTTTATAATTAATAAAATTCAAAAAAGGTTATTGTGAGAATAATTGAAGTGTATGCGACTATTTGCAACTATTAAGAATATTTTATGACACTTTTGATACTATTTTTTTATTTTCAAATTCAGTCCGAAGCACTTAAAAAAAATTATTTTCTCCAAATAACCGATTACTTGCCTATTAATCAAATAAATATTTACTTGAATCAAATTTTTTTTAACAAATAAATATTTACTTGAACCAATAATTACAATATTTGAAGCATATAAAATTTATTTGATTTAAATAAAAATTATTTCATTGAAGTAAATATTTATTTGATAATAGAAGCAAGTAATCGTTTACTTCAATCAGAAATTTTTTTTTTTTCATTGTTGTGAAAATTAATTTTAACATCTAATGTTAACTTAAACAATTTAATAATTAAATTTTACTAAGTTTTTTACTAAATTTTAATAAATAAATTTTACTAAATTTTATAAAAATTAATAAAGAATTGTAAAGAATTGTAAATAATTGCAAAGAATAAAAATAAATAATTAAAAAGAAGAAATAAAAATTATTCTTTGTACATAAATGTTAAATATAAAAAAAAATTAAAAATACATGGTTAATTATTTTTTGAAATTGACTAGGAATTTACTTGTAATTGAAATAAAATGTTCTGACTGAAAAAGCACGTACGTTTTGCGTGTTGAATGGTATTTTGCTTGTTTATCATCTTCTTTTAATCTCTGCATATAATTGAAAAAAGAAAAAAAAACGTTATAACTTTACCTTTATTATGTCTTAATTATATACGTATTTACTTTAGTCTCAATTGATTTAATTTATTATTTCGTAGCAAACTTCTTCATGTTTCTTTGTTGTAAAGATTTATTTCTTTTTTTCTTTTTTATTTTTATTTACAACACACATTTCAAAAGTATAATGAGAATGTAATATTTTATATATTCACGACGAAGGGCGGTTGGTTTAACATATATAGAAAATTGTTTCTTTGAATCAAATAAAGAAATGAGAGAAAAATTATTATTTTTTTCTGAGAAAAAATTCTTTATGAAGTTTTTTAGTAATTTGTTACTAACATCTTACATCACTTTAAAATTTATTCTTTGAGAAAAATAATTCCATTATTAACTGTCAAGTATTTAGAATTTTTTCTTTTATTAATACTTTATTTCAATAGAATGCAGTCAAATTATTTTCATTTAATATTATTATTATTATTATTATTATTATTATTATTATTATTATTATTATTATTATTATTATTATTATTATTATTATTATTGAGTGATTAATGTTCATAATTAATAATTAATTAATTAACAATAAAATAAATTTAATTTAATTTTCTAAGGATTAAATAATAACAAAAATGAATAAAATAAAATTCTTTTGAATTTTTTAAAATTATTCAAAATAATTAAATTCTTTCAAGGTATTTAATTTAAAATTGTATACAATATTATTGATGTAATATTAATTCAATTAATATTGAATTCTTAAAGAATTTTATCAAAATTTTTGAAAAAAAATTAAGTTCTTAATTCAAAGAATTAAATTCTTAGAAAGAATTTCTTTAAAACTTTTAAATATATAATTCAGTTCTGTAGAGAAATTTTTGTAAAATTGTACTTACAAGAATTGAAGTCCTGTGAAGAATTTTATTTATAAGAATAATTAAATTGTTTTTGAAGGAGTTAATTAACATTTTTGAAAATAATTAAATTCTTAATTTAGTTAAAAGTTAAAACTTTTGAAAATAATTCGATTCTGTAGAAAAATTTTACTAAAATTGTAAAAGAATTCAATTCCTCTGAAGAATTTTATTTATAAAAATAATTGAGTTGTTGTGAAGAATTTATTTAAAATTTTTTTTAAAAATTGAATTTTTCTAAGAATTTTAACGAAAATTAAAATAATATAGAATTCTTTCAAGGAATTTAATTAAAATTGCACAGAAAATTGGGAAAAATAATTCTCATAAAGAATTTTATTAAAACTTTTTGAAAATAATTTACTGTTTGTAAGGAATTTAATAATTTTTTTTTTAAATTGAATTGTTTAGAGTAATTTCTATTAAAATTGAATTTAAAAGAATTTTAATTTATGCAAAGATTTTTATTTATGTATAAGAATATTTAATTTTAAATTGTTGTAAAAAATTTAATTAAAATTATTTAAAAATTAAATTGTTGTAAAGAATTTTTAAAAAATAATTGAAAATAATTGAATTCTTATAAGGAAGTGTTCACAGATTTATCAAAATTTTCTGAAAATAATTGATTTTTTGCGAAAAATTTTAATTAATATTTACAAAATTAATTATAAATTCTATTAAAGAATTTTATTATTATATGATAATAATAATTGAATTCCTCTGAAGAATTTTATTATTATATGATAATAATAATTGAAATCTTGTGGAGAATTTTCTTAAAATTTTGGAAAATAATTAAATTGTTCAAAATGCCCTTTAATTTTTAAAAAATAAGAATTAATAATAATTGAATAGTTAATTGAATTTTTTTACAATTTTAAATCTGAATTAATATAATTCTTACATAGAATTTTATCAAAATTTTTTATTAATAATTTGAATTCCAACCAAAAATTTTATTTATTAAAAAATTAACTAGTGAAGAATTTAGAAAATGTTTTTAGAGCAATTGAATTGTTTCGAAGAATTTTGTTAAAATTTTTGAAAATAATTAAATTCTTTTGAGGAATTTAATTAAACTTAAATTTTTAAAATAATTCAATTCTCATAAAGAATGTTATAAAACTTTTTTTTTTTGAAAATAATTGACTTTATGTGAAGAATTTAATTAAAATCTTCAAAAATAATTTAATTCTATATCAAGAAACTCTATAAAAATTGTATTCAAAATAATTTATTTCTTGTGAAGAATTTTGTTAAAATTTTTTAAAATAGCCTATTGAATTCTTGTGGAGAATTTTTTTTTGTAATTTTTCAAAGTAAATGAATTTTTTTTAAAGATTTTTAATGTAAATTTTCAATTTAAATTTTTTTAATTCAATTCAATTCAATTCTTTCAAGAAATCTTATAAAAATTGTATTAAATATAATATTGAATTCAAGCAAAGAATTTTATTGTTTATAAAAATAATTGAAATTCTTGTTTTTATTTTCTGATTACTATAATTTTTTATGGATTTAAAAAAAAAATATTTAAATGAAAATAAAATGATAAATATTATAGCAATTTTTTTTTACTTACTCCGGACAATAACTAGGGAATAAAAGAGAATCCTTTTCAAATGGCACAAATTCAAAATCCACTGGAATCCATGGTAAATTGCGATTCCATTCTTGTTTTCTAGTTGGTGGAAATAATCCAGAGAGAACTAATTGTAGGGACATTTTTGTTCGCGGCACATCCGTTGATCGTCCATAAACTAATGACGGCCAATATTGTGATCCAAAATAATCGTCATATTTTTCGCGAAGCATTAATCCAATTTTAAATTTCTCTCATCATTCCCAACTGTATACAAATTTTTTACATAAAGGTAAATTTTTTTTTATCATAAAAAATAATATTTATTTATTTTTTTACACTGAGAAAACAATATATTTGTATCAAACATAATTGGCAACCAAGAAAAATATATTTTTTTTAATTAAACATAATTTTGATTCAATAAAAATTACTTTTATTTCAATTCAAAAAATATAATAATTCACTGCCCGTTTATTATTGTAAATAAATTATAAAATATGTTTAATTCAAGCACATTATTTGTTTTATTTTTATAAAGTTCTGAACGTTCAAATGAACGAAATTTATTTATTTATTTCTCAATTCAATTTTTATGACAATAATTTTGAGTTACTATCCAAAAAAATTAATTTTTAAAGTTTTTAAATGTAGAATCTAAGTTTTAAATTTTTATTCGAATCAATAATTTATGAAAATATTTTTAATACAAAATATTTCGTTCATTTGAACGTTCAAAACTTGTGATTCATTTATTTTTTATTTTTGAATTAAAAAAATTTTTTCACCAGTAGTGTATTTAAAAATAAGAAAAGATAAAAATAATTTTTTCGATAAAAGAAAATAATTTATTTGTTGGTTAAGAAAACCAGTTTTTTCCATTTATAATTATATTAAGTGTTGGTAAAAAAATTGTTTTGTTTATTTTTTTTATTTGAGAAAAAACTTACAGTCGTGAGACCGCCACTGTCAATTGGCAGGAACGAATGATTACCATGAGGGTCGTTGGGATAATTTTGAAATAATTTGTCGGGAACCTTATCTCCATGACGAAATAGCTGCGCAATTTTTGCAAAAACAAAAAGTCACTTATTACTTAATAGTTAATTTTATAGTTAAATTTTTTTGGGTCGAAAACTAAATTTTAAGTTTCTTTCGACACTTGGTAGGAAAACGAATTTTTCTTTCAATATTCTTTTTAATCAAATGATAGAAAAAATACAGTCAGTTTAATAATTAATACAAAAAAAAATTAAATTATTAAAAACATTGTCAGGAAAATAATTGGAATTTTAATTAATAATTTTAATTCTAAACCAAGAAAATAGTTTATATTGCTGTGAATGTAAAATCTATTTACCACGTGCAGCATTTTTAACTGAAGTTCGCTTCTTGCGTGGCTGACAAAAATTGCAAAAATTACAAAGATTGATAGAAATTTCATTTTTTTTTTTTTTTTTTTTTTTTAAATAAAAATCTAAAATTTGGAAATTTTTTCCTCTGAAATAAACTAAATTTCTTTTTCACGGTTGCGACTACTTATAATAGACAATATATTAAACGCAACCTCTATGATATCCCACCGAACTCTACAATACCTTTGATGTTTCTGCTTGACTAGACTCTCACTATAACATTTTGAGAGGTGGGGAATATAAGGAAAAACTAACAGGTTTACGTGTCGATTCTTTAACATGTTAATTATTCATTAAAATTAATTACTTTTTCTCGAGAATTTTTCTCACCTCTCTGAAATTGAACCAAAATAATTCACAATTTTTATGACAAATGGGATTTCCTAAGTCTTAGAAAATTGAATCAAGAAAATTTTTTTTAAATGATCTTTATTTAGAATATGATGGGGAAATAGTAAACGTCATATAGTGAATGTAAAATAAATTGTTAGACTTTTTTTTTTCTTGAAACTTGTTGATTGTTGATTCATGCACTTGATATTGAAATTTTCATTTTACTTTAATTCTTCTATTCTGTGGAAAAAAAATTTGAATAGTGATTTAATTCTAATTTTAGGGTCTGAAACATAAGCAAGAAAAAATTAATTCGAAATTAAAATAATTAATTACATAAATACATAATTTGAAAATTTGAAATTTTAATTTAAAATTTTTATTTGAAATTTAAATTCACTTGTATGTTGTGAAAAAAAAAAATTATTTGTATCAAGTAATTTTTATTTAAGTCAAATATTGAAATTATTGATTCAAGTAAATATTTATTTGATAAAATAAAAATGATTTAACACGAGTAATTCTTTATTTTAATTTATTTAAATTTAAAAATTTGCCAATTTTTTTTTAATAACACTTGTTGTAAATAAAAATTATTTTTTGCAAAAAAATAAATACACAAATAGTCGATTATTTGAATCAAAATTTTTTTAGTCTATTTTTAGAATTTAGAATATATTTTTTCTGCTACTATTTTGTATATATAATTTATAGTCACGTTTTGTTTATTATAGTTTTTTTCTAGTTAAATAATCTTTAACGTCCGAGATTCTTTTATAAAAATAAGGCAAATAAAACGAAAACATTCGGAAAATGGATAAAAATATTTATTTACTCCAACGTTTTGAAATCTAAATAATTTTCGCTTCAGGGAATCTATAAAAAAAAAATATATATACAAAATTTTAATAATAAAAAATAATTTAACAATAAATAAAATAAAAATTGATTGAATAAATAAAAATCTTACCAAACATTAATAATTAAATTAGACGAAGAATTCAATTTAATGCCCTGACGATATTTTTTTTTTATTTTTAAACAATAAAATTAGTTAGTTACTCTTTTAGGTCCGGGAATTTTAATAAAAACAAGGTAAATTAAACGAAAACATTTGTTAAAATGTTAATTTTAATTTAATTCTAATTTATAAAATTAGAATATTTACATTCAAAAAGAGTGAAATTAAAAAATTTGAAGGTTTTGGATTGAATTTTTTAAATAGATTTATTTTAAAATTGATAAGAATACTTTTCCTGGATTTAAGTGCTACTCTTAAAAGTGTAACAAAAACAGGGTTTTTTTATTTCTATACATGATTTTGCATATAAAAGGCATTTTTTTGGCTGATTCAAAAAATGTCATTTACGTATGTAAATATACGAGAAAGTAGAAAGCCTAAACGAAATTGCAGACTGAGTCTCTCGAATTCGTTTTTCTTAACTGAGATTTATATTTCAACAAAAAGAACTGTTTTTGACACTTTTATGTTCTGTTCGTAGTTTGAAATTTTTTTTTTCATTTCTGAATTACATAACGACTGCGAAATACGAAGTTTACACATTTTTTATTCTTATTATTATTATTATTATTATTTTTATTTTTAAGATTATTGTTACTACTATTATTATTATTATTATTATTAATCATTAAGTTAAAGTTAAAGTAGTTTTTTCTTAACTTTTTAATAATTTGAATTATTTACCATTCTCTAAATTTAAATAAGTAAAAATTTTTACTAATTTAAATTAGCGACTAACTTTTTCTTTTGAATTAGTACTCTCTAAATTTGAATTAGTAAAAATATTAATTAATTTGAATTAGTAACTGACTTTTTGCTTTTGAAATTTGATTTAGTAAATTTTATTTATAAATTAGTAGAAATTACTATTTCTTTGTAAAATTTACTAATTCAAAAGCAAAAAGTCAGTCACCAATTCAAAGTAGTAAACATTTTTAGTAATTAAAATTTAGAGAGTAATTTTTTTTTTTACTTTTTTCCCGAATTTTAAGTAAAACTGTTTAAAAATCGAATTATTTTCAAAATAAATATTTTTAATTAACAAATTAACAAATTGGACTATTTGTTAAATTTTTTCTGTTAATCATTACCTAATATTTTTTATCTTTTTCCGTAGTCTGTAGATTTTTTAAACTTTGAATCAAAATTTTTGTTACAACGCTACTTTTATTGTAAAATTCCGCATGAATTTCACTGAATTCGAAGAAAATTTCAGTAAAAATTAGTAAAAATTCCTTTAAAAATAGTCAAATTAGCAACTAAAAATTGTTATTTCTAAAATAACTTTTACTATTAGAGAAGAAAATTTTAAATTTCTTTATAAAAATAAGAAAAATTTACTTCAGTGGAAAACTGGAAGTAAAATTTACTTTGGAAATAAAAATTTTCAAAAGCGAAATTTCAGTAAAAATTAGTAAAAACCCCTCCAAAAATAGTCAAATTTTTCAACTAAAAAAAATTACTACTAGTTATTTTTTGTCAACATATAATTTTTTATAACACAGAGCAATAATTTTGTTGTTTTTTTTCTATATCATAAAAGCAGATAATATTGCGCTATTTTGCAGTGATTTTTTCTCTTCCTAAATCTCAAACTAGTCTGAAATAATCTCCTAAATCATCTCTCGTTAGTTGCAGTGAGAATTTTCGTATTTTCGTAAATTGAGATTACTTGAGATTTAATTTATGGTTCACGTGCGGTGGAATGTGTCTTTTGAAAGCAGGCGATGCAAAAATCTCCTCTATCTCCACTGTATCATAAATTATTTCAAAACAATAATTTATATTATTTTCGTGTTATAGTTATTATACAAAAAAGTTGTGGCTTTGTGAGTTTATTATTTTTTTGTGTATAAAAAGGAGTTTCCGAAGTGAGAAAAAAGTGAGTTTGCCGAAAGCAAGTGTCAAATGATGTTTGGTGTGCTTTTCTACATATTTTTTGCTCTATTCCAAGGTAAGTTGAATTATACAATTTCAATATTAATTAATATATGGCTTAAAATAAAGAAATAAAATAAAATAAATAAACTTTATGTATTATTAATTAATAATATTTTTAAATTGTATACTAATTGTATAAATTAGTTAAATTAATTAAATTAATTTGGGTTATTTATATTTAGATAATTAATATCAAAAATAATATTTCCAATTATAATCATAATTATAGGTAGAAAATAATAAAGTAAAGCCAAATAAATATACTGAGAGAAAAATTTATTTTATTCAAATAACCTATTACTTGACAATTATGATTCAATTATTTTCAAATCATTTTCAAAACTAATAAAATTCTTCTCTGAAATTCAATTATTTTTAAAATTTAAATAAAATTCTACGGAAACATTTAATTATTTTTCAAAAATAATAAAAATTTTACAGGAATTCAATTATTTAAAAAAAATTTTATAAATTTCTTCGCACAAGAATTCAATTATTTTCATAAATAATAAAATTCTTTTTAGAAATACAATTATTTTAATTACCTACAAATTTAATAAAATTTCTTGATGGAATTTAATTATTTTTGTATATATTTTAATTAAAATTTTCGCAAAAAGTCAATTATTTTCATTTATTTTCTATGGAAAATTTATTTTCTTCCTTAGAATTCAATTATTTCGAAAAATGTTAATATAATTCTTCATAAAAATTCAATTATTTTCAAAAATGTTAATATAATTCTTTATAAGAATTCAATTATTTTCTATGCAATTTTAGTTAAATTTCTCGAAACAAATAAATTATTTTTAATAATTGTTATAAAATTCTTGGAAACAATTCATTTTTTAAAAATTTTAATTAATTCTTTACAACAATTTAAGTATTCTTATAAATAAAATTCATTTGCAAAATTTCAATTGTTTTTAAAATTTTAATACAATTTTAATCGAAATCCTCAAAAAATGGAATTATTATTTAAAAATTTTATTGTAATTTGTCGAAAGAATTCAATTATTTAAAAATTTGTTGATAAAATAAATTCAATTATTTTCTATGCAATTTTAGTTAAATTTCTCGAAGCAAATAAATTATTTTTAATAATTGTTATAAAATTCTTGGAAACAATTCATTTTTTAAAAATTTTAATTAATTCTTTACAACAATTTAAGTATTCTTAATTTCTTATAAATAAAATTCATTTACGGCATTTCAATTGTTTTTAAAATTTTAATACAATTTTAATCGAAATCCTCAAAAAATGTAATTATTATTTAAAAATTTTATTGTAATTTGTCGAAAGAATTCAATTATTTGAAAATTTGTTGATAAAATAAATTCTTTATGAGAATTCGATTCCAAGAAATACTCAATTATTCAATAAATGATTAGTAAATTTATTTAAATAATTTTTTTTATTTAAATAATTGAATTCTTGTAGAATTAACTATATTTTTTAATAAAAATTGATTTAAAAATGAATTTCAGTTCAAATTTTTGATAATAATCGAATATTAAAAGCATTTTAGCGTGAAGTTTTAGAAATAATTGAATTTTGAAAAGGTAAATGATAATAATATTTAAAAAAATATATTATTGTAAATGGTATATAATATTTATTTATTAATTACTGTTATTTTTATTATATACTATATCTCATTTATAATTTACAGTCGATTGTACTCGAGCAGATCAAATATCGACTAAAATTTATAATGGAGTTAATGTTAAAACTGGAACATATCGTTTTATGGCAAGTTGTTGTTTCTAATTATAATTTATAAAAAAAATGTAATTATTTTAAATATTTTAATACTTTTTCCTTTTTTCAGGTGTCAATTCAATCGAACGAAGTGCATATATGCGGGGGTGCAATTATAAATAAATATTATGTTCTAACAGCTGCTCATTGTTTCATTGAGTATATTAACTTTTTCTTTCTTATGTTCAAGTATTTTTTTTTTTGTTTGAAATTATTATTTATTTTCCATTTTTAATTAATTAAAGAATTTATTAAAGAAATTTTCTTTTTTTCTTTATCAATTTTACATTAATTGCTTTAGAATTATTATTTATGCTTATTATCGTTAATTGCTTATTGTAATATTATTATTGTTTGTTTCTTTATTATTGTTGTTTTATAATTAAATACTAATTTGAATATTAATTTTTTTTTAGGTATGTAATTAGTGAAATAAAAATAAAAGCAGGAACTACAAATTTAAATGCTTCCTCATATTATCGCAATGTTGAAGAAATAATTAGACATTATAATTTTGATACTGAAGGAACTGCCGAATATGATATCGCTTTAGTCAGAGTAAATTTCAATTACTTTTATAATTTTTTGAATTATTTTTGTTACTCTAATTGTAGTTTTTGAATTATTTACATAATTTTATTAATTGAATTATTTAAAATACTCTCTAAAATTGAATTAGTAAAAATATTTACTAATTTGTATTAGTGACTGTATTTTTGCTTTTTAATTAGTAAATTTTACTAATAAATTAGAAGAAATTACTGTTTATTAGTAAAATTTACTAATTCAAAAGAAAAATTTAGAATTAGTAAAAATGTTTACTAATTTTGATTAGTGAATGAATTTTTGGCTTTCGAATTAGTAAATGTTACTAATAAATTAGTAGAAATTACTCTTTGTTAGTAAAATTTACTAATTCGAAAGCAAAAATTCAGTCACTAATTAAAATTAGTAAACATTTTTACTAATTCCAATTTAGAGATTAGCAAACAATTATTTAATTCTGATATATTACTTTACTGCCCTTAAAGAATTTTTTTTTTAATTCTTAGGTAGAGACACCATTTCCATTAAATGATGATTCAATTCTTTTTATTAATTTACCAGAGCGTGATGATAATTTAAAAGTTAATCAACTAGTTCTTGTTGCTGGTTGGGGTAATACTATGGTATTATTATTTTTATTTATTTATTAGTTTTCTCATTGTAGGATTTAAATATTAAAAATTTTGTAATTTATTTAGGACGAAGAAATTTCGAATGAATTGAAGCAGGTTTTACTTGTTGTAGCAGATCATAAGGAATGCAAGAAGGCTTATGGAAATAAAGAAGTGTATCAATTTGAAATTACTAAAAGGCATTTTTGCGTTCAAAGTCCTTCAGGAATACGTGGTCCATGTGTTGTATGTTTATTAAAATAACTCTTATTAAATTTATTAATTAATTAATTATTAATTGCAACCTTTGTAATCTAAAATGTAATACTGAACTTTTTTCGAAAAATTTGAATAATTTTTTTTTGCTTTCAAAAAGGTATTCTGAATTTTTAGGAAAAATAGTATTCTTTCAGAAAGATTTCGAATTCTTATGGAACAAAATTTTAATTAATATTTTTTTCTCGAAATTGAATATTTACAGTCAATATGGAGAAGCTAGGCTCCACCTGCGAACGCCAAGGTCACCGCCAGGTGGCAGTTCAGTTATGAAAACCAGATTCTACGCCACCTGGTGGATGACCTTGGCGTTCTCAGGTGGAGAAATTTTATTTTCATTTTATTTTATATTTATTTGAACCTTTTTATTCCTTAGAAAATTTTTTATAATTAATAAAATGCAAAAAAATGTTATTGTGAGAATAATTAAAAATTTATGCAACTACTGCGAATATTTTTTGGCCCTTTTGATACTATTTTTTATTTCCAAATTCATTCCGAGGCCTAAGAGCAAAGAAGTAAAATAAATAATTAAAAAAAATGAAATAAAAAATTATTCTCTATAAATTGTAATTACAAAATATTATTGTGAGAATAATTAAATTTCTCTTTTCTCTGACAAAAATTATCTTTCAAATCTAATGGAAATGTTGACAGAATTTAAATTTTAAATATACGTTGTGTTTAAAATTTTAAATAAATAGAAATTTTTTTCTTGTTTAAAAAAATTCTTTTTAGTGCACTTGTTGAAAAATTTAAATTATTCTTTTTCCTAAAAATTTAGAAATATCTTTTGAAATATTGTAATTATTTTTTTTCTTTTTTGGAAAAATATTCTGAATTACAGGTATTTTTTCGAAAAATTCTAATTCCTTTATTTTCAGAGAGATTCTGGCGGACCTGTGATACGTTTACAGAAGAAAAATAAAACATCAGTTCCAGTTATTTTGGGCATTATTTCATGGGCAGATACTAATTATTGTGGAGATCCTAGATATCCGGATGTTCTTACTAGAGTATCGAAATATTTGGGTTGGATAAAACGCAATTCTGTTTATTAATTTTTAGAAAATATTATTGTATCAATTAAATTTTTTTAAATTTTATTTTCAAACTCTACGCTGAAAAAAATGTATTTGATTCAAATAATCCTTTACTTGATCATTATCAATTAAATATTTACTTGAATTAATTAAATATTTACTTGATTTAAAATTAAATATTTACTTGAATCAATTAAATATTTACTTGAATCAAATAATTTTCATTTGAGTCCAAGTAAATATTTAATTGATAGTAATCAGTTATTTGAATCGAATAAAATTTTTTTTAGTGTATAAATAAAGTAAGGGATTTTATATGTAAAAACACAGAAAGGGTATACATAGAGAAAAAAAAATCTCTATAAATAAATAAATGTAATAATGTATTGTTACACAGCTGAATTCTTTTTCAATTTTAACCTTTCATTTTTTTAATTTTTATCCCAAATTTTCGAAAATATTTTTAAAAAAGTGTTCTATTTTATTATCAGAAATAAAAAATATTTTACAAAAATTCTGTATTATTATTCGTTTAATATTATTTTAATATTATTTATATTATTTATTAGAACAATAATATTTAATTATTATTGTTTCAATATTACATTAATTATAATTATTAAATATTCTATCTTTATATTAAATACCAAACTGAAAAAACATTTGTATACATGAATTAAACGATTAATTGTCTATTATTTATCAAATAAATATTTACACGAATCAATTAATTTTTATTTAAATCAAATAAATTTTATTTGCCTGAAAATATTGGTTCAAATACAATTTATTTCGTTTGAATAAAAATTATTTGATTCAAGAGAATATTTCATTGATAATAGAAAAATTATTTGTCTCAAGTAAATATTTATTTGATAATAGAAAAATTATTTGATTCAAGTAAATATTTATTTAATAATAGAAAAATCATTTGATTAAAGTAAATATTTATTTGATAATAAAAAAATCACTTGAATAAAGTAAATATTTATTTGATAACAGACAAGTAATCGATTATTTGAATCAAACAATTTTTTCTTGAGTTTATGTTTACAAATAATTGAAGATGAAGTTATCATGAGAAAAAGATGGCAATGGAAGATAAAATGGTTCCTCAAGCCCCTTACAAGGTTAATAATGATCTTTATGCTCTTTTATAAGAAGGAAAAGTATTTTATCAAATACAATAAAATTTCATTTCACTACATTCTTAACATATAATCTTCAATCTCTACCTAATGTTTTATTTCTATTTTAAACTTCTGTCTATATTTAAAAATATCTCACTTTCTCTAAATTTCAATTATCAATTAGTTAAAAATAACTTATTGTTAGTAAATACTTGACTGACTTTTTGCTTTCACTAATTTTCAACTAATTAGTTACTTTTAACTAATTATTAATTTTTGTAACTAATTAGATACTAATTAGTAGGTAATTATGTGACTAATTAGTTACTAATTAGTAATTATACAACTAATTAGTTAATAATTAGTAATTATGTAAATAATTAATTACTAATTAGTTACTAATTAGTAATTATGTAAATAATTAATTACTAATTAGTAATTAATTGTGTATCTAATTAGTCATTAGTCCTGTAATTAATTAGTGATTAACTGTGTAAAAAATTAGTAATTAATTGTGTAACTAATTAGTTACTAATAAATATTTAATTAGTATTTAATATTATTAATATTTATTTAGTTACAAATAAATATTAATTTCGTAACGAATTAGTTAATAATTAGTAATTAATTGTGAAGTTAATTAGTTATTTTTACTAATTCATATTTAGAGGGCAAAGAAAAAAAATTTTAGTAATAAAAATATTTTCAAATAATAAAAATGGTTTTTTTGATTTAAAGATATTATTTCATTACTTTTTTTTGTTGACCGAAAGAAAGAATTCTTTTGTTTTTAAGAAATATCTTACTTGAATCAAGCGAATTTTTTTATTTCAATAGGCAAATATTTTTTTTATTCAAAATAAAAAAAACTTAGAAAAAATAATTGTTTTGAACATTATCTGCTTTTTATTTATTTTAAAAAAAATTTTCTCGAGTTTCTTGAGATTAAATATAATCAATTAAAAAAAATCTCTCTAATTGAAAACATTCAAACATTTTTTTTTTGTAAAAGCAATTAAAATTTTTTTCAATTCAATTTGTATTAAATTTAAAAAAAAAAATTTATTACAAATTTAATTTTTATTCTAAATAAAATTTAAAAAATGATTTAAAATTATTTCTTTTGTCTTAAATAAATTTTTTTTTCTGCGGTTGCATACTCAATATTTAAGAAATGGTATTAAAAATATTCTGACCTTTTTTCGATGTGATATTAGCTGTAGAAAAAATAGACAATTGTTCAAAGTTGTAAACTTGTTTTAGAAAATTTCTTTTTCACAATGACATGTACTTTCAGATTAGATTTCATTTCTATTGAATTTTCTCACAGGAAAAAAAAAAAAGAGAGAGAGAGAGAGAGAGAGAGAGAGAGAGAGAGAGAGAGAGAGAGAGAGAGAGAGAGAGAGAGAGAGAGAGAGAGAGAGAGAGAGAGAGAGAGAGAGAGAGAGAGAGAGAGAAAGAAAGAGTATAGTAATTTTAGTTACAGTTTCAATTTGAATCTAATCTGTAACTCTTAAATCATCTCTACTGGTGTGATAATTTTTTTTAAACATTTATTGTAGAAGATAATTCTTATATTATTATGTGAATTAAATGTTAGAAAACGAATGGTAAATGATGCGATTTTTAAGGAAACGAAGAGAAAAAGAATAAAAAAGAAGAAGATTGCTACTATCTTTCTGTCGTAAAAGTTTAAAGTGAATTTGATATATGTTTCCCATAGTGCTTTTTTAAAGATTGTTACATTGTATGGGGACCATATAAAAGGCTTTTTATTTGAATGAACCTTTAGTAAGTTGATGTTGTTCGCTTCAGTTGTGCATATTTTAGTGAATTTATAAAAAAAAAATTATCAACTTTTGGACATTTTTTTGGTTTTAGTATTTATACTATTGAAAAAATATTGTTTAATATCAATTAATTGATTGTTTAATATTTATTTTAATTTATATTATTTGGTGAAAAAGGAACAGAAAAAGGAAGTTAATTATATGGAAAAAAGGAATAAAGTAACTTTTACTATACTTTTTTGGTAAAATTGAGGCAGTCTGACATTTCTGTTCATTTTTGTCAATTTTTAGTAGTACCAATGGCAAACATTTTTTATTAAAGTTAGTTTATATTTTCGGTTATCATTTTATTCAAAATTTAATACAAAATTGACTTGTAAACTTACTACAAGATTTACTATTAAATTAACTTTTAAATTTAATACTAAATTTACTACAAAATTTACTTCTTTAATTACTAAATTTACTCCAAAACTTACTTCTTTTATTACTAAATTTACTATTAAATTAACTTCTAAATTTATTGCTAAATTACCTAATAAATTTACTTCTAAATTTACTACTAAATTGAACAGTAAATTGATTAGTAAATTGACTACTAAATTGACTACTAAATGTACTTATTTTATTACTAAATTTGCCATCAAATTAACACTAGCACCAAAAATCGAAAATTCTTAAAATTCAATATTTTTCTTTTATTTTAAGGCAAATTGCTTCATTATTTTTGGGCTCTTCAAAAATACTTTACTTGTTTTTTAAACTTTACCTTTTGATAAAAAAAAAATTACTTTCACCTCTAGCACCAAAAATAGAAAATTCTTAAAATTCAATATTTTTCTTTTTTTTTAAGGCAAATTGCCTTAATATTCTATGGGCTCTTCAAAAATACTTTATTACTAAAATTATTAGTTAATTTACTACTAAATTTACTTCTTTTATTACTAAATTTACTATTTAAATTAGCATCTAAATTTACAATTTAATTTATATCAGAATTTACTACTAAATTTACTTATAAATTACTAATAAATTAAGTTGGTACTAAATTAATTAATAAATTTACTACTTTTACTTCTTTTATTATTAAAGTTGTCCTTAAATTTTCTATTAAATTTATTTCTAGATTTACTACTAAATTAATTTCTCAATTTTTTATTAAATTTATTTCTAAATTTACTATTAAAGTGACTGATGAATTTACTATTAAATTTACTACTAAATTTACTTCAAAATTTACTACTACATTGACTACTAAACTCATTGTTAAATTTACTACTAAATTAGTTCCAAGATTTACTACTAATATTGATCAGTAAATTTACTATAATAGATTTACTACTTTCAGTACTAAATTTTTGCCATTATTTCTAAATTTAATACTAAATAAATTTCTAAATTTACTATATGGGTAAATTTACAACTATTAGTTTACTAAAAAATTAGTTTACTACTAAATTAGTTCCAAGATTTACTACTAAATTGATCAGTAAATTTACTATAATAAATTTACTACTTTCAGTACTAAATTTTTGCCATTATTTCTAAATTTAATACTAAATAAATTTCTAAATTTACTATGTGGGTAAATTTACAACTATTAGTTTACTAAAAATTTTGGTACAAAATTTACTTCACATGTATAGCAAAAATTACTATAGAAATAATAAAAATTACGAAATATATTCACAGAAGTTGAAAACAATTTATGTATTTTATTTAAGCAAAACTTTATATTTTTTTTCCTTATGATAACAGAACTATATTTTTATTAGTTATTTATAGTAAATTGGAAAATCGATTGAAAATTTGTTTTAAAAAATGTCAGTGAAAGTTGCATTTCTTTTTATATTTACTGCATTTTTACAAGGTATAAGCGAAAAAAAATTGATTAACTATAAATAAATTTAGATAATAAATAAATACTCTCTAAATCTGAATTAGTCACTTTTGACTAATGAAATAGTTCCAATTTGTACATGATAAGTTCCTCCAAATATCGCAGCGGGTCAATAATGTGACCATTATTGCCCTAGGGTAATAATGATTCCTTTATTTCCCTTGGGTAAAAATTATTACTTTATTGCCCTCGGGTAAAAATGACTAATTTATTGCCCTAGGGTAATAATGACTACTCTATTGCCTTTAGGTAATAATGATTACTTTATTGTCCTTGGGTAAAAATGACTACTTTATTACCTTTGGGTAATAATGATTATTTTATTGTCCTAAGGTAAAAATTACTATTTTATTGACTACTATTTTATTTTATTATTTTATTTTATTGGCAATAATGATTATTGTATTGCCCTAGGGTAAAAATAGTTACTTTATTGCCCTAGAGTAATAATGACTATTTTATTGTCCTAGGGCAATAATGGGCACTTTATTGACCGCATGGCTATAAGGAGGAACTTATAAGTTATAAGTAAGAAATAATAAGAACTTTATGAGTAAATAAAAGTAAAGTGACCAAAATACTTCTGAGTTGCATAAGTAAATATATGTATATGTAATCAGCGGATTTAATTATATCAATAAAATTAATTTCTAGCCGCTAATCTTAAATCGAATTTACGAGATAAAAATATTGCAGAGAATAATGCCAAGTACGGAGAATTTCCTTATCAGGTATCAAAGATTAGAATAAATTTAGTCTTTTCTGATTCTTTTTCACTGAAATCCTTTTTATGTATATTTTTTTTCTAACATAGGTTTCGCTACGCATTTTTAATCAACACGTTTGTTCGGGAGTAATTATAAAAAGCAAATACGTTCTCACATCTGCTCACTGTGTTGAAATGTAATTTTAATTTATATTTTATACTTAAATATAGTTATTTTTCAAATATTATTTTAAATATTTATTTATTCAAGTTGTTAATTTTAATTACTAAATTATTTGAGTACCATCAATCGGGTCAATATTTACCTACACTGATGGTAGTTAATTAGTAATTTAATTCTGAAAGGGGTAAATTAATAATTTACATATAACAAATTAATAGTTTAAAATTTAAATTATTGAATAAAAGTTTAAATAATTGAATAATAGTTCAATAATTTTTTAAATAATTTAATAACAGTTTATTTAATTGTTTAAATAATTAAATAATAATTTAAACAAATAATTATAAATAAATAAGAATAAATAAATTATCAGTTACAGTTTTTGAAATAATTTTTGAAATAATTTAATAACAGTTTATATAATTGTTTAAATAATTAAATAATAATTCAAACAATTAATTACAAATAAATAAAAATAAGTAAATTATCAGTTACAGTTTTTGAAATAATTGTTCAAATAATTGTTCAAATAATTGTTTAAATAATTAATAAATAGTTTCAGTAATAATTAAATAATAGTTTAAATAATTAAATAATGCTTTAAATAATTAAAGAATAGTTTGAAAAGTAAATTGATAGTTTAAATATTTAAATTATAGTTTAAATAATTAATTTTTTTATCTTGGTGCTTATTTTTTCAGTCACAAAAATGTTCCTCGAAAAATAAAATTAGTCGTTGGCAGTTTGAAATTAAGTCGACAAATATTAATTTATTATGCAAGTAAAATTATTATTCACAATAAATTTAATCGCACAACTGGAGAGAACGACATTGCTTTGATTAAAGTAAGAAATATTTTTAAATAGAATAAATTGTTTAATTCTTTTCTTTAAATTATTTTGTTAGTAATTTTTTTTTAATTTTTATGTTGTTAATTTTTTTTAATATAATTTTAGTATGTTGTTAATTTTTTTTTCATTATTTTTCATATTTTGTAAAAATTAAAAATTTTAATAACTATCCGAAAAAAGTTTTAAAAATTATAAAAAGAATTAAAAAATTTATCTTTAGGTGAGAAATCGCTTTATCTTCAGCGGTATAGTCAACGTTATTCGACTGCCAAATTTGAATCACACTTTAAATGTTAATCAAACTGTTATAGTTTCCGGATGGAGTCGAGTATATGTAAATTGTTTAAAAGTTTCTATTTAAAAAAAAATGTTTAGACACATTTCGCAATTATTCATAAAATTTATCGCTAATAAAAATTCCAATGACGGTAAAATCGAAAATTAAGTACAGAAAAAAGAACATGTTTTCTCTCTTATAAAGGAATTTAAATTGTATTTTTAAATTCATGTATGAAAATAAAATTTATTTTAATAGAAGACTAATTATATTTTTCACAATTGTTTTTTAAAGTGTGAAAAAAATCGTTTATTTGAGTTGGTAATTTGGGAGAATTTTTTTTTTTCGTGAAGTCGTTGGATTTTTAATAGTCTCTATTCTGCACTTTTTTATTTTACTCTTTTTTTACTTTTTTTATTTTTAAAGGGTACAATTTATTTTTTCATTCAATTATTGTTATTTTTATTCGGGATTTTTTTTTTACTGGCAAAATGATAAATTGGACAATTTTGATTGCAGTTTAATGGTTACATTTCTGATCATTTGCAACGAGTACAACTTGTCATTGGAAATCATAAATCTTGTAGAAAAATATATAATTCAGAATTGTCTGCAAAATTTTTATTTTTCACTTATCATAAAAAATCGGAGGTGTGCTTAAGTAATAATGGACCGTTTCGTGTTAGAGAATTGCAACATTTTTGCGCATATGATCCAAATTTTATGCGGGGAAATTGTCAGGTATATAATATAAGCAATATATAATGAAATAATTTATTTCTGAAACAGTAAAATTTATTATATTTTGATACAGGAATTTACTTCATTTTTTAAAGGTTTTGCTTCGGAAATAATAAAATTTACTATTACTTCAGATATAGTAAAATTTATTATATTTTGATAATAAATGATGTTAGTAAAATTTACTTCGAAAATAGTAAAATACTATTTTTTAATAGTAAAATCAACTTTAT
The DNA here is from genome assembly GCA_032872505.1 of Leptopilina syphax. Lineage (NCBI taxonomy): Eukaryota > Metazoa > Arthropoda > Insecta > Hymenoptera > Figitidae > Leptopilina > Leptopilina syphax. The sequence continues at coordinate 38,759,693 of CM065471.1, forward strand.
TAATTTTTATATTAAATTAAACTTTAGGTACTTTAACAATAGTAATATTTATTATATTTTGATAGTAAACTTCATTTTGCAAGAAGTAAAATTTATTTTACTTTTGAACTAAACTTTATTTCGAAAACAATAAAATTTACTATATTTTGATGCTAAAGTTTACTTTACAATTCAAATTTAAGTAAAATTTCGATTATTCGGAAATTCTTCAATTAAATTATATATTAGAAAATGGAAACTTCAAATAATTTCCAAACAATGTTAATTAAATTTTTTCAAAAAAATTAATTCTACAGAATTCTTAGTTAAAAATATGAAAATTTCAGATTTTCAAAGATTTTAATTTGAAACCTTTTCAAAATTCAATTATTTAAATACAAAAATAAATAATTTTTTGAATAATTGAATATTTCTTAGAATTGAATTCTCATAAAAATTTTTATTACCTAATTTTTAAATAATTGAACTCTTTTGACGAATTTTAATAAAATTTATAAATAATAGAATTCCTGAGAAAATTTTATTGTTTATGAAAATAATTAAATTTTTGCTTGGAATTTTATTTAATTTTTTTTAAATAATTGAATTTTTGCTGAGAATTTTATTGAATTTTTCTTTAAATAATTGAATTCTTTTAGGAAATTTTATTAAAATAGTACAGATATTGAAAATAATTGAAATGAGTAAAATTTTTGAAAATAATTAAAATTTAGTCAAGAATTTTATTTAAAATTTTTGAAAAATTTGGATGAAGAATTTGGCTATTAATAAAGATGATTGAAATCATGACGAGAATTTTTAAAAAAATGTTTGAAAATTTTGCAAAGAATTTTACTAAATTTCCTGAAAATAATTGAATAAATAATTCTACAGAATTTGTTAGTTAAAATTATAAAAAAAATTCAGATTTTCAAAGATTTTAATTTAAAATTGTTTCAAAATTCAATTATTTCTAAAAATTCACGCTATAATTCTTAATAATATTCAATTATCTAAAGTTTTAATAGAAATTCATTTTTAAATCAATTTTTATTGGTAAATTCTACGAGAATTATGAAAATAATGGAATTATAGAGAAGAAATTCATAAAAAATTTATAAACAATTCAATCTATATATAAAATTTTATTATTTTCGAAATTATTGGAATTATAGCGACGAAATTCATAAAAAAATTGGTGAATAATTGAATTACTGTAATATTTTTATTATTTATGAAAATAATTAAATGTTTGCGTAGAATTTTATTAAAATTTTTCTTAAATAATTGAATTCTTTTGGAGAATTTTATTAAAATAGTAAATATTGAAAATCATATTGAATTGAAGAAAATTTTTGAAAATAATTTAAATTTTTCCAAGAATTTGATAAAATTGTAAAATTTTTGAACATATAATTAAATTTCTACGAAGAATTTTATTGCATTTGAAAATAATTGAATTTCTGCAATCATTTGTAACTTCTCAAAAATTCAATTTTTTTAGTGTTTTTGATTAAAATTCTTCTATAGATTAATTATTTTTAATAATTAATTAAATATGTATTAAAAATTTTACTAATTTCAAAAGAATTTAAATTATTAAAATTTTTCAGAAATCTAAGTTCTTTAAAATTTCTAATTGAATTCATTCGAAATTGATATTTTATAAAATTTTTATTTAAAATCTTTTGAAGTTCATCTATTTAGGAAAATTGTAAACGTATCTCTTTTAAAATTTAATAGATTCTGAAATATTTAAGTAAAATTATTCATTAAATAATTTAGAAATAATAATTTTATGATATAGTTCTTTAAGAATTAAGTTATTTAACAAGAAATAATTGTCAGAAATAGAAAAATTTGAAGGGTTTGTATTATAAGAATTCGTGGTAATTTCCTAATTTTCTAATTTCCTAGCAAAGAAAAAAGACCCAAAAAATCACTATTTAATTTTATTTTATAAAATTTAATTTATTTAATTTAATTTAATAAAAATCACTAACTTCTTTCTGAATTCCCTGACCTGTAACAACCATGAGTTATCATTTGGATTAATTTATTTTTAGTTTGACTCGGGGGGTGCTTTGACAGATAATGGAGTACTTGTTGGTCTCGTTTCATGGGGCGATCCTCTTCATTGCGGTGGTTTCGATTATCCAGTTGTTTGCATTAAAGTTTCAAATTATATTAATTGGATTAATGAAAATGTTGGATAGATTATTTCGCAATTTGCAGTATTATTAAAGTTGATCTAAATTCGACACTTTCCAAAAAACAATTATTCTTCAAATATTCGATATTTTAAATTTTAATACCTGTTTATCGTATTATTATTTTTAAAAAGTTTTTTTTTTGTAATAAATTCTTTTAATAATTTTTAATCTTTTAATAAGTTCTTAGTAAATTTTTAGTACTTCATTTAGTAGTTTTTAGTTGTTAAAATTTTTTCACTAAACAAAAATATTATTTGTCGCAAAAATAAATATTTACTTTTTAACTATTTCAAAAAAATAGTAATATTAGTTAATTTTTTTTTAAGTGTTAAGTGCCGATAGGTGTAAAGTAGAATTATTTTTATTGGAAGTAAATTTGTTATTAGGTATTATTTCCTAATATTTTAATTTCTCATAAAATGTATGTCGATAATTGATATTGAAAAAAAATTAAATACCATTTTGTGAATAGAAAATGGCATTGAAATAAATAATATAAAGTTATTGATTTAATTTTGAGATGAATTTAATTTTAAAAAGGTGTGAAATGCGTGTTGTCAGTATTTATAATTCTATACAAGAAAGAGTTGAACTTCTACGCTAAAGACCTTGATTTGTACAGCTAATGATTGAATGTATCGACAATGGTTTTCACTTTTCATTCGCATTGTGTGAAAACAGTGTGTGTTTAGCATTTCATTGCTTTTTATCAGCAAACATTATAGACAAAGTGTGTTTTGTATCTAAACAAATCCGGTTTACAAGTACAATTTGTTATTGTATACTTCTATAATTAGTAATTACAATGAATGTAAAATTTAATTAAAAAATTAATTTTAACATTTTCAATTATAATTTAAGTAATTTTTTTTTTCCAAAAATGAATTTTAATTTTTTTCTCATTCAAAAAATGAATATTTACTAATATTATAATTTCAGTTTTCTGGAAGTTTTTTACTCTAATTTTTTTTTTTTGCTTAAAAAAGCAAAAAAATTTTTTTTTTTATTTTAATTTTTGCTTTAATTAAAAATTGAAGTTTTAAATTGACAAAATTGATTGAAACATAATTTTTTTTTAAAAATATTTATACATGTAATTATATGCAATTGAAATGCAATTGAAATATACAATTGAAATGTTATTAAAATATGTACAACGGAACTGTGGTTGAAATTTGATTGAAATTTAATTTTAATATTGTGATCGAAAGGTAATTCGATATTAATTTTACGTATTGTCTCGGAATAATTAATATAATAATTATGGATTTTCATTAACCAATATCACGATAATATTTGAAAATTAAACGTTATTTTTAGAATTTATTGTTTTATTGGTTCAGAGAGAGAGAGAGAAAGAGCGGATATTCATGGTTAAAATTTTTTCTCTTTTGGAATGTAATCAATTAAAGTATCTCCTTGATAAAGTAGAATCAACTGATATTATCAAATACTGACCTTCAATAATATTAACCGTGTTAAATAAACAATAAATAAATAAATGTTATATTTATTATTAGGTATTATTATTATTATTATTATTATTATTATTATTATTATTATTATTATTATTATTTTTATTTTTATTATTATTAATATTAATTTTTATTATTATATTATATATTAAATATTAAATAATATATAAATAAATATAAAAATATTTTATTTATTTATTCATTTATTTATTTACTTATTTATTCATTTATTTATTTACTTTTTTATTTACTTATTTATTTACTTATTTATTAATTAATTTATATATAAAATGTAATTGAAATGAATTTCAGAAAATTAATACATGAAGATTATTCAAATAATTGGATAATTTACGTTATTAGGAATTTTATAAATATTTTTCATTCATTTGTTCATGAGTAAAGGGTTAATTTTCCTTTTCTTTATCTATAAAAATTACCATTTTTTTTGTATTGAATTTTATTCGTTTTTTTTTTATTCTCATTCTAATAAAATTGCAGTTATTTTTTGTGATTGAACCCGAGAGAGAAATAGGCAGTCTTGCGAAGAGAATGAATAGTTTCAGCATACATGCGAGTGTAGAGTTGAAAAAAACACAATTGTTTCCTTTTTTATTCAATCAACTTAAAACATTTTTTCGTCCTCTCTCTCGTATTCAATTGTTTAAAATATAACTTTTTTTTTTAAAAAAAGAGTAAACTTTTCGTTTTTGTATTTTATTTAATATTTACAGAACAATATTAAATTGAATAGAAAATTTTAATTCGTGAAATTATTTCAATTTTCTAAATTATAAGAGTTAATTTAAATAGGATATAAAAATATATTGTAAATTTGACTATTTATTAAATAAAGTTTAGTGCAAAAATAAAGCAATATTTACTAATTTCAAAGTAAATTTAATCTAGAAATGAATTTCACTTAATTTATTAACTATTATTTTTACTTTTAATTTTAATTTAAAATTTACATTATAATTTATATTTTCATTTATTAAGTAATTACTGTTTATTTTAAAGAGAGTAAAATTTACAATATTTTTATATTAAATTTAATTTCTGAAATAGTAAAATTTACAATATTTTTAATGGTACAATATCCGTAGCAAATTTAGCTGCTTTTGCAAAAAATTAGTGTCAATTATTTAGAAAATTCTCATACCAAGATATAGCCAATTTTAATATCAAAATATAGAAAATTCTACTAATTCCGAAGTTAATTTAAATTTTAAAATACAGTAAATTTTACTATTTTCGATGTAAAGTTTACTATAAAAATAAATAAATTTATAATTTATTGAAGTTGTTAATTATTGTTTGTTATTACAATTTGTTAAAGGAATTTTTTCATCAAATTAAAAAAAGTTTTATTATTTTAATTTGTTTTTAAAAAAAATTTATTTTTTTTCGCTTTTTATTAGGGTTCCGTACACCTTCGGTGTATGGACGGAACCCTATTGGTGAGACTCTTGCGTCCGTAGCGAAATCGTGTCCCCCCCCCCTAGCGGCTAAACTATATGACCTAGAGAGCTCAAATTTGGTACAGATACGTATTTTCACACGTAGATTACAGGAAAAATATAGAGAATGTGATTAGAGGTGATGGTCATAGCGTTGTCAAGGAAATAACAAGATTTTTGGCCAAAAATGCATAAAAAGTGACCATTCCCCCCCCCTTAACTTCTAAACTATTCAACCTGGAGGGCTGAAATTTGGCATACTGGTGTATTTTAACGCGAATATTACAGGAAAAATATAGAGAACTTTCTATGTAATAATAGCCATAGCGTTGTCAAGGAAAAACGCTTTAATTTCCATTAGATAATTAGATAATGAGATAATGAGATAATTAGATAATTAGATAATTAGATAGATAATTAGATCATTTCCATGAAAAACTTTTAATTTCCATATTATTTGATCTAATTAACTAAAAATTGGTTTATTAGTATATTTTCACTGGCTAAATACAAAAAATTAAAAAAAAATTTTTTTTTTAATTTTTTTAAAAATTTTTTAAAAAGTCATTACAAAAATTAAATTTAAAAATTTTTTTAAAATTAAAATTTTAAATTTTTTTTAAATTTTTTTTTAATTTTTTTTTTAAATAAAATTAAAAAAAAAAAATTTTTTTTAAATAAAATTTTTTTGTAAAAATTTATTTACAAAAATTAAAAAAAGAAATATCAAAATTATATAAGTAAAAACAGCAAAAATAATTTCTTTTTAACGTTGGATTGTGGATTTATTTATTAGGAAATGTATTTATTTAAAATAAAAATAAATAAATAAAATTTAATATTTAAAATATTTGTTGATTTTAAATGACTGTTTTCTCCCTATAATTTCTTAAATAAAAAAAACCGGACAAGTGCGAGTTGCACTCGCACTGAATTGGCGGGTTCCGTACACAAATACAAGAATAATACTAGTGATATTGTATAACAGAAAATAGTAGAATTTTTCAACTTTTGCATTATTTTGAAAATTGAATTTTCGACAATAGGTTAAAAATAAAAAAAGAAAAATTGAAGTATTATATTTGTTTTATATTATAAGCAATAAGCAGAGGAACCAATTTTGGAACAAATTTTCAAAATATTGGTTTCTTTGCTTAATGCTTACAATATAAAACAAATATAATACTTCAATTTTTCTTTTTTTTATTTTTAACCTATTGTCGAAAATTCAATTTTCAAAATAATGCAAAAGTTGAAAAATTCTACTATTTTCTGTTATACAATATCACTAGTATTATTCTTGTATTTGTGTACGGAACCCGCCAATTCAGTGCGAGTGCAACTCGCACTTGTCCGGTTTTTTTCAATTTTTATAGATATTTATACTGTTCTCTAAATTTGAATTAGTTAAAAATAATTCATTTGACAGTAAAAAAGCAGCCCTCTGATTCAAATAAAGTATGTAAATAAATTTTAAAAAATTATTGAATTAATAGAAATTTTTCAATTCTGTTGTTTCAAGATAATTGAATTTTTATAGACAAATAATTGAAAATGTTTGATATAATTAAAATTTCTTTACATTCTATTAAAAATATTTAACTTCTTTAAATGAATTTTATTTAAATTTTTCGAAAATAATCAAGAGAAGTTAGTCACCGTTATTATAATTTTATTTTTAAAACTTTCTTTGCAATATAAATTATTTTCATAAATAGTAAAACTCTCATTCCAAAATTTCAATTATTTTTCATAAAATTTTAATCGAATTCAACGAAGAATGTATAATTATTCTTAAAAATTTTATTAAAATTCGTCAATAGAATTCAATTATTTCTATAGAAACTGTAAAAAAATTCTTCCCAAGAATTCAATTATTTCCATAAATAGCAAAATTCTTCAGATTTACTAAATTCTTTTAAATATTATTTTAAAAAAATATTCCTCACAAGAATTCAATTATTTTCACTTTCCATAAAATTCTAAAAACAATATTCAATTATTTTCAAAAGTAATAAAATTCTTCGCAGAAATTCAATTATGTTTAAATTTTTTTTTAAATTCTCCTCAAAATTTCAATTGTTTTTATAAATAATTAAATTATTCTCCACAATTCAATTATTTTCAAAAATAATAATAAAATTCGTCTCAAGAATTCAATTATTTTCAAAAGTAATAAAATTCTTCTCAGAAATTCAATTATGGTCAAAAATTTAAAATAATCCTCACCTAATTTTCAATTATCTTTATAAATAATTAAATTGTTCTCCAAAAACTCAATTATTTTCAAAAATAATAATAAAATTCGTCCCAAAAATTCAATTATTTTCAAAATTATTAAAATTCTTCTCAGAAATTCAATTATGTTTAAAAATTTTATTAAATTCTCCTCAAAATTTCCATTATTTTTATAAATAATTAAATTGTTCTCCACAATTCAATGATTTTCATAAATTTCCCTAAAATTTTGAAAAACAATTCAATTATTTTCAAAAGTAATAAAATTCTTCGCAGAAATTCAATTATGTTTGAAAATTTTTTGAATTCTCCTTAAAATTTCCATTATCTTTATAAATAATTAAATTGTTCTCCACAATTCAATGATTTTCACAAATTTCCATAAAATTCTAAAAACAAATTCAATTATTTTCAAGAGTAATAAAATTCTTCGCAGAAATTCAATTATGTTTAAATTTTTTTTAAATTCTCCTCAAAATTTCAATTATTTTTATAAATAATTATGTTTTTCTTCCCAATTCAATGATTTTCATAAATTTCCATAAAATTCTACGCAAACATTTAATTATTTTCATAAATTTGTAATAACATTCATTGGAAGGATTCAATTATTTTTATAAATAGTAAAATTCTTTGCAGAAATTCAATTAGTTACATTTTAATAAAATTGAGTTAATCATATTTTCAATTATAATTATAAACAGATAAGATTATTTTAAAAAATTGAAATAATTTTTTCTTCAATTCAATTATTTTCCAAATTTTTAATTAAAATTATTAAAAAAAATATTTTTTTCAAAAAATTTAAAGAAACTTGTCAATAGAATTTAATTATTCATAAAAATTAAAAAATCGAATAAAATTTTTTGAAAGTTATTTGTAGATTTATTTATGTTCGAAAGCAAATAAATTTAAATTTGATGAAAAAAAGGAAGGATTCAATTGGAAGAATTCAATTATTTTTATAAATAGTAAAATTCTTTGCAGAAATTCAATTAGTTACATTTTAATAAAATTGAGTTAATCTAATTTTCAATTATAATTATAAACAGATAAGATTATTTTAAAAAATTGAAAAAAATTTTTCTTCAATTCAATTACTTTCCAAATTTTTAATTAAAATTATTAAAAAAATATATTTTCAAAAAATTTAAAGAAATTTGTCAATATAATTTAATTATTCATAAAAATTAAAAAATCGAATAAAATTTTTTGAAAGTTATTTGTAGATTTATTTATGTTCGAAAGCAAATAAATTTAAATTTGATGAAAAAAAGGAAGGATTCAATTGGAAGGATTCAATTATTTTTATAAATAGTAAAATTCTTTGCAGAAATTCAATTAGTTACATTTTAATAAAATTGAGTTAATCAAATTTTCAATTATAATTATAAACAGATAAGATTATTTTAAAAAATTGAAAAAATTTTTTCTTCAATTCAATTATTTTCCAAATTTTTAATTAAAATTATTAAAAAAAATATTTTTTTCAAAAAATTTAAAGAAACTTGTCAATAGAATTTAATTATTCATAAAAATTAAAAATCTAATAAAATTTTTTGAAAGTTATTTGTAGATTTATTTATGTTTGAAAGCAAATAAATTTAAATTTGATGAAAAAAGGGAAGGATTCAATTGGAAGGATTCAATTATTTTTATAAATAGTAAAATTCTTTGCAGAAATTCAATTAGTTACATTTTAATAAAATTGAGTTAATCAAATTTTCAATTATAATTATAAACAGATAAGATTATTTTAAAAAATTGAAAAAAATTTTTCTTCAATTCAATTATTTTCCAAATTTTTAATTAAAATTATTAAAAAAATATTTTTTTTCAAAAAATTTAAAGAAACTTGTCAATAGAATTTAATTATTCATAAAAATTAAAAAATCGAATAAAATTTTTTGAAAGTTATTTGTAGATTTATTTATGTTCGAAAGCAAATAAATTTAAATTTGATGAAAAAAAAACCGGGAAAAATTAGGACAAAGCTGGGAATTTTCTTAAACGAAAATAGTAGACACCCTCTATTTGTTATTACAATTTGTTGTTAAACAATTATTTGTTAATTAATATTATTAAAAATACGTCACGATGACGTGACAGTTACTTATTTACTATTCTTTTCAGTTTTAAAAGTTACTTTTTTAAAATTAAATAAAAATTAAGATTAAATAAGAAAAATTAAATTAAGGGGATTTGAACCTTGATGACGTCACATTTTGTGCAAAGCATTAGTTTTAAATATGTGACGTCATCATGGTTCAAATGCCCTTAAAAAAGAAAAAAAATTAAATTAAAATTTTCATTTTCTAAACTGATTATTATCGAAAGTTAGAGAATGGCATTGACACTGACATTGAACTTTATATAGTTTTGCATGAGTTTATCTGGAATATTGAAGTAGTTTGTGTTCGTATATAAAATGGGTCAGAAAATGAAGTTACCCTGGGCCGGCTCTCACTCTTTGCACTCTGTGTGGAACGATATCAGACCTTGGACTGCTAACCCACTATAGCAACATATCCAGGAAGCGTCAAACGTCCTTCGCCTCCCGATAATACTAGCTATAGATACAGATAAAGTCTCTCTCTCTTCCTCTAATCATTCGAAATTTTAGACAAGCACTGAATCTGACCCACTTATATTTTCTTCCAACATTGGTCAATTCAACATTTTCTCTATATAGTGATAATAATAATAATAATAACAATAAATGGCCCGCAATCGCCAACATAAATCCTTTAAATAATGTCCTCACTTCCTTCGCAGTTGAATTATGAATGATCTCTGTTTTTGCCGTATGCGCGAAATTAATTCACCTCCATAAAAGAAAATAAAACTAGTCGTAATGTCACGGGTCAGAAAATTTCTATATTAATTTCACCAATTTATTATACACACTCTAACTCCTCAAAAAGAATCAATTCTTTTTGTCTTTTTCTTCTTGGATGTTGGTCAACATTTTGTCATTTATTAATAACCGAGTAATGAATTTTTCTTTGGAAAAATATTTTTCGAAAATAACGAAAGATTATTAAAGTACCTACAGAAAAGAAAAGTCTTTTATTTACTAATTTAATTATTTTTAATATATCTACTATATTAATAAAAAATTTCTCAAAAGAATTGAAAAGGTAATTTAAAACATGTTTATATAAAATTCTTCGCAAATATTGAATTATTTTCGAAAATAATAAAAATTTCTCTGGAAATCAATTATTTAAATTTTTTTTTATAAATTTCTTCGCAAAAATTCAATTATTTTCATAAATAAACAAATTTTCACATGAATTCAATTATTTTTTAAAATTTTAATAATAATCGTTGCAAGAATTCAATTATTTTTATAAATATTAAAACTCATCGCAGGATTTCAATTATTTTTAATACAATTTTAAAAGAATTTCCGCGAAAAATGCAATTATTCAAAATGAGTTTGATATAATTTATTTCTTAGAATTTTATCATTAATTTCAATTTCATTTTTAATTGTATTTCTTGAAAGAATTTAATTATTTTCAATAATTTTAATGAAATTCTTCAGAAAAATTCAATTATCTTTACGAATAATAAAATTATTCGCAGGAATTCAATTATTTTCAGAAATTTTTATAAAATTCTTCGCTAGAATTCAATTATTTTTAACAAAAATTAATAAACTTTCGAAGAATTCAATTATTTTTAAAAATAATAAAATTCTTCTGATGAATTCAATTATTTTTAAAAATAATAAAATTCTTCTGAGGAATTCAAATATTTATTTTAAAAATTTTAATAAAATTCGTTGCAAGAATTCAATTATTTTCACAAATAATAAAATTATTCCCAAAATTCAATTATGGTCAAAAATTTTTAAAAATTCTCATCTAATTTTCAAATATCTTCATAAATAATAAAATTCTTCTCCAAAAACGCAATTATTTTCAAAATTTTTTAAATAAAATTCTTCATACGATTCAATTATTTTCACAAATTATTTCGTAATTCAATTATTTCAAAGTTCAAACAGAATTTTCCTAATATTTTTCGAAAAAAATCAATTATTTAAATAGATTTTTATAAAATTTCTTCGCAAGAATTCAATTATTTTTATAAACAATAAAATTCTTCTTGGAAATTCAATTACTTTTTTAAAATTTTAATAATAATCGTTGCAAGAATTCAATTATTTTTAATACAATTTTAAATGAATTCCACGCAAAATGCAAAGACTATTATTTAAAGTTTTTATAAAATTCTTTAAAAGAATTCAATTATTTTGTAAAATTTTAATATAATGAAATTCTTTATAACAATTGAATTGTTTTCAATATAATTTTAATAATGTTTTTTGAAAGAATTCATTTATTTTTATAAATAATATACAATCTTCAAAGAAATTCAATTATTTAAAACACAATATTCAAAAAAATTTTTGAAAAAAATAATTTCTTTAAAAAGATGTTTTTTTAAATTTTTCTCAAGAATGCAATTATTTCAAAAACTTTATTAAATTTAGATGAAAAAAAATTTAATTATTTTCATAAATAATAAAACTCATTGAAGGATTTAAATTATTTTTAATATAATTCAAAACTAATTCCGCTATAAAAACGCAATTATTCTTAAAAATTTGAATGAAATTTTTCGAAAAAATGCAATTATTTAAAAAAATTTAATATAATTTGATTCTTAGTTTATAATAATTATTTTCAATCCATTTTTAATTATATTTCTTGAATGAATTTAATCATTATGAAAAATTTTAATGCAATTCTTCGTAAAAATTCAATTATTTGAAAATTGTTGATAAAGTGCTTTATAAAAATTGAATTTTAAGAAATGTTCAATTATTCAATAAATTATTTATTTTTGTATTTAAATAATTGAATTCTCGTAGAACTTTCTAAAAAGAATTGATTTAGAATTGAATAAAATAAAGTGATTAAAGTTTTGATTAATTTTATTTATAAGTTTCAAGAAGAAAATGATTGAATTTTGAAAGAATTACTTTTGTAATTTTTAGAAATTCCTTTAGACAATATAAATAAGTATTTAAATATTTATTTTAAAAAATTATTCTATTTTTGAATGTAATTAAGAAATTATAAAAAAAATCTAGTCTTCAAGTTTAATTTTTCAATAGCTACTTTTTTTTACTACTTTTTTCCTGTCTTTGAGCTACTTTTTGAAAATTAATTATCGAGTACGAAGCCTGTAATGGTAATAATTTACCTTGGACAATTTTTTTTGTCTCTCCTTCTTGAATTTTGGTCAACATTTTGTCATTTATTAACAACCGAATAATTAAATTAATTAATAATAAAAGTATTTTATTTACAAATCAGATTATAAATTTTTAAATCTATATTAAAACCATTATTAGATGTTATTCCTTTTTATGAATTTTTGGTAATGATATAATAATTTACCTAGGACGAGTGGATGAGTAATTTTTAGATTAGTTAAATACAAATTTTAATTAAATACAAGTGGATAAATTTTTTCGAAATAGTTTTAAATTTGAAAAAGTTAATTTCTTAAAAATTTAACATCAAAATCTAAAATTTAAAAAAAAAAAAAATCTAAAATCATCATCATCATCTAAAATTTTGATGTTTATCTTAACAAAAGTTATTTTTTATCATTTTTCCTCTTCTAAAAATGTTGCAAACTTGAGTTTCATTTTCTTTTGTCTATACAGTTAGTCTTATTTTTACTGATACGATATTTTTTCTTGTCCTCGTGAGGAATTGAAGACGTGTTAACTTGTTCGTTGTGGAGCTTTAGAGAACCTATTTTGTTCCATACAGCATTTATAATTTCATCAAAACTTTGATGTTTATCCTCCAATATATTTTAATATGAAATTTTGTTGAAAATTCCTTATAAATGGATTCATATAATCCATAAAATCTATGTTAATCAATTATTATTAATTTAGTAATTATTAAATTAATAATTATTAAATTAATAATTTCAATTCCAATACACAACAGTGTGTATTGAATTTTCGGGTAGAGTTAGTGTCACGGTTCCTTTTGATGCATCTTCCAGAAAAACATTTTTTCTTATACTGTATCTAAAGAAAAAATGAAAATTATTTCTTGTTCTTTTTGCACACATTAAATATTATTTGCTTTCCTTTTTTCTCTTTTATTAATTTTTAGTTTCTATGTTGATTACTTACGGATTCATTAGTACCAAAACGGTAGCTTTTTCGGGTGTCAAAAATGCAATGTGCTTAATGTCATGAATGCCATTTTTAATGGTGCTTATTCTTTGACTTCCTTCTGGTACGAATCTACAAAAAAAAAAACTTTTTTTTTTGATACTACATTCAGCATTGTGACTAAAACTACTTTTTTCGGCTTTTTGTTTATTTTTAAACTTAAAGTAAACTTTTGTATTAATTTAACATTTTTGAATTTTATTAACAGTATAATTTTATAGCAAAACTGATGACAGAAATTGGGGATATTTTCGGTTTTGCTATGAAAGTATAGTAAAAATTACTCTCTTACTTGGAAAAGTGTCCCATGGCATAGTACATTGGTTGCTTGTAAAATGCATTCGCCGATGCATTTACAAGTATCGCCGAATCGACAAAATTACTAACCCAATTGGGACCACCTTGCATATTTAAAGCCATATTCCAATCTATCCAACCAATTACCCAATGCGATAAGTTGTCAATAATATTCCTCGCATAATTTTCCGCTCGTTTCCATGAGCCGAGTTTTACTTTTGGAGCTTAAATTATTTATATTGAAATAGTTATTAAAATAGTAATTCAAATATTTATTAAAATAGTTGTTAAAATATTTATTAAAATAGTTGTTAAAATATTTATTAAAATAGTTGTTAAAATATTTATTAAAATAGTTATTAAAATGGTTATTGAAATAGTTATTAAAATAGTAATTAAAAAATATAAAATTTTAACTGCAATTTATATTAAAATTTGAGGAAAGAAAAATTTATTTTATATAATTCTACTTACGTTCAAGTACCCCCTCTGATGCTTCGGTATAAATGAGAAATTGTCCTGGATATGTATTTTTCATCTTATCGAGTGTATTTAATGGCGTTAACCAATCAAAATACCAATGAGCACCTATGCCGGAAACAACACTTTTTGCTTCGTTGGTGTTGAGAATTTTTGGAACATAATCTGTTAGTAGGGCCCTTTGACCATCGCCTACTATAATTTTAATGTCATCTAGATCTGCTTTCTTCATTATTGGACCAAGAAATTTTGTTAGCCATTCACGTTGGTCGTCTGCGTACCATGTCATTGTTGGCATACCAACTGACATAAGATGTGCTATTACCGGTTCATTTTGAACAGTTGTACCCCAAAAATATAATTCCTCCTTTTTGTACTCTTGAAAAAATCTGATTTCACGATATTTTTGTGTTGAATTAATTTTATTATTATTTGACATATAAAAAATAACTTACTATAAAATGCATTTACCATAATTCACATTTGACATTAAAAAAAAGTCAAAGTGAAACATAAATTTTATTTAACATAAAAATTACTTGAAATAAATTTCATTTAACATAAGAATCGCTTGAAATAAATTTCATTTAACATAAAAACCACTTGAAATAAATTTCATTTAACATAAAAACTACTTGAAATAAATTTCATTTAACATAAAAATCACTTGAAATAAAATGAAATAGACATAAAATTCATTTGACCAACAATTCGTTTAACATAAATGTCATTTGACATAATGATTAAATATTAACAACAAAAAAAACAAAAATATATGATAAAAAATTACATTTTGACATAAAACTCATTTGACATTAATTTTATTTGACATAAAAATTTGTTTGACATAAATTTCATTATATTTGCCAGG
Source organism: Leptopilina syphax (assembly GCA_032872505.1). Taxonomy (NCBI): domain Eukaryota; kingdom Metazoa; phylum Arthropoda; class Insecta; order Hymenoptera; family Figitidae; genus Leptopilina; species Leptopilina syphax. Next base: position 38,774,923 of record CM065471.1, read on the forward strand.
AAAATTCATTTAACATAAACAATTTAATTTGACATAAAAATTCATTTAACAAAAATTTCTTTTTGTCATAAAGTTCATTAAACATCAAAATTCATTAGATATAAATTTCATTATATTTGACAGAAACAATTTATTTGATATAAAAGCTAATTTGAAAAAAAAGTTAATTTGACGTAAAGTTTATTAAACAAAAAAACACATTTGATAGGAATAAATTTCATTATATTTGACAGAAAGATTTATTTCACATCATTTTCATTTATATTTGACACAATAATTCATTTAACATAAATTTAATGTGACATAAAAATTCATTTGATATAAATTTTCTTTGGCATAATGTTCATTTAACATAAAAATATGTTAAGTTAAATTTTGAAAGAAACCAAAGTAATATTATCAAGAATGTTGTCATTGACCTATTTCAAAAATCGCGTATAATATTCTTACGTCAAATGAAATTTATGTCAAGTGAATTTTATGTTAAATGACATTTTGTCAACTAAAGTTTATGTTAAATGAATTAATTTAAATTTATGCCAAATGAAATACGTATCTCAAATGAGTGTTAATTGAAGTTTCTCTCAAATTAAATTTAGGTCAAATTAAATTTGTGTCAACTGAAGTTAATGTCAAATAAATTTTATGTCAATTGAAGTTAATGTCAAATTAAATTTAGGTCAATTTAAATTTGTGTCAACTGAAGTAAATGTCAAATGAATTTTATGTCAATTGAAGTTAATGTCAAATTAAATTTAGGTCAAATTAAATTTGTGTCAAATTAAATTTGAGTCAATTGAAGTTTATGTTAATTGAAATTTATGTCAAATTAAATTTAGGTCAAATTAAATTTGTGTCAACTGAAGTTTACGTCAAATAAATTTTATGTAAATTTAAGTTTATGTTAATTTAAGTTTATGTTAATTTAAGTTTATGTCAAATTAAATTTATGTCAATTGAAGTTCGTGTCAAATGAAATTTTTGTAATTGAAGTTTATGCCAATTGAATTGTATGTAAATTATAATTTATGTCATCTTATGTCTAATTAATTTTATGTCATGTTTTTTTTAATGTCAAAAGAAATTTATATAAAGTGATTTTGTTTGTAATCTTTTTTAAACATTTTTGCTCAACTTTTATTTTTGTCTTTTGAATTTAAAGAAAAATTAATTTAAAAAAATTATATAGAATTTCAAAAAAAGAAAACGGTCTATACCTAATTTTAATAAATAAAACAGTTTAGTTTACCAAAAAAAAAAAAAAATATATATATATATATAAAAATCGAAGTAGAGATATGTGTCACCTTCAGTAAAATCGCCCATTTATACATTAAATTTTATAATTAACTCGTCATACTCACTTTACAAAATAATTAGCCCATGTTTGCCAATATTCGCGTCGAAGAAGTCCATTTCCATTCCACTCGGGTACAGTTTTCATCCATGGACTCGGACTCCACGGAGAAGCAATTAAGTTCACTTTTCTCTCAGACATTGAATTAATATTTTTCAGGATCGGTATCTATATATCAAGTATTATTATCAATCGATTACTTACAATATTTAATCTAAATAGTAAAATAAATAGTAAAAAAAATGTCCTTGAAATAACTTTTTCGAAATTTTTTCTCTAATTAATTCTCTTAATTTTATTTTACGTAAAGAAAAATTTGTTTTTAAAAATAAACTAAATACATTTTTATTTTTTTATAAAAATATTTTATAAACAATAACTATTTGTTTAGTGTTTTTTTTTGCTTTTGAATAAAAAAAAAATATTAGCATTTATTAAAATAAAAATGTTTCTTTCATTCAAGTAAAAGATTTCTGAAAACCGAAGAAATATTTCTTTTAGTTAACAATATAATTTCTTTGAAATGTTTGAATCAATTTTTACTAATATTTAAATTTGGAGACAATATTGTTACCTTATATTCATAATCTTCTTCAACTAATTTAAAGTCTTCCAAGTCAAAATCATTTTCTGTCATTGCATAGCTGTAGGGTCTTGAAGAAAAATCAGAAACCCCCATTGGTACTCGGACTAAATTGTACTCAATACTTTCAGGACCAAAGTAGGAACTAAAAAATTTTAATTATTCTAATTGTAATAATATTTTGCAGAAAAAAAATTAATTAAGAATTTAAAAGTTCTTGTTTTTTAATTAAGAAAAAAAAGGATTAAAATAATTTTAAAAAAAAATTCACCTTTCTTTCATACTAAAGTTCATTTCGAAAAATAAAAAATTTTACCATATTTTTGAATACTAGAATTTATTTTGGAAATAATAAAAAAATACCAATAACTTATTTTTTAAATAAGTATTTAATCATTATTATTTTTCCATAAGAATTCAAATTCAATTTTAAATCAATTTTTATTACAAAATTCTACGAGAATTCAATTATTTAAATTCAAAAATAAATAATTTATTAAATAATAAATAATTGAATGTTTCTTGAAATTCAATTCTTAAAAATAATTTTAACAACAAATTTTAAAATAATTGAATTCTTATGACAAATTTTAAATCATATTTTTAACAATAATTAGGATATTTTTCATGGAATTCGATTAAAATTGTGATTAAAAATAATTGAGATTCTGCGATGAGTTTTTATTATTTATGAAAATAATTAAATTCCTAAAAAGAATTTTATTATTTATTAAAATTATTCAATGTTATTAAAATTTTTTTTGTAAATATTTAAATTCTTTTGGAAAAATTAATAAAAATAGTAGATATTAAAAATCATCGGAACTGATAAAAAGTTTAGAATATTGAAATTTTTCAGAAAATTTTTTGTTAAAATTCTTTGAAAATATTTGAAAATAATTGAAAATTTGACGAGAATTTAAAAAAAATTTTTGTAACCTAATTGAATTTCTGCGAAGAATTTTATTACTTTTGAAAATAATTGAAATTTTACGATGACTTTTAAATTATTTATAAAAATAATTGATTTCCAAAAAAAGAATTTCATTACTTATGAAAATAATTGAATCCCTGTAAAAATTTTTACTATTAATGAAAATAATTGAATTATAACGAAGAAATTTATAAAAAAAATTTGTAAATAATTGAATTCTTGTGAAAATTTTATTATTTTTTAAAATAATTAAATGTTTGCGTAAAAATTTATCAAAATTTTTTTTTAAATGATTGAATTCTTTTGGAAAATTTTATTCAAATAGTAGAAATTAAAAATTATTGAATTGAGAAAAATTTTTGAAAATAATTGAAATTTTGACAAAAGTTGTATAAAAACTTTGAAAATTATTGAATATCAATTATTATTAGGTTTTCTTTTTTTATTTTGAATTTAAAAATAAACATTTGGTTCTGATTTTGTATTGCTAATTAAACTAAAAGAATTAAAATGGTATAACAATTTTTTACTAAATATGAATAATATTTTTCGACTATTTTCATACCCTAAGAGTTTTTTTTGCATGTCATCCGATAAGGATTTTAGATTTACACCAACAGAGTCCGTCAATGAACCACCGAAACCAAGAATATTCTGATAAGTTTTTGTTTGGTCAATGGTAATTTTTATATAGGTAGCTGGAAATAGAAACAAAATTTATTTCCATAAGAAAAATTCCCGAAATACTTTTTGAAAATTCTAACAAGTAAATCAGATAGGTACAGTGAATTAAAAATGAATTAAAATTACACTGAATTTAAAATTGTACTTACAACCTTGAATTTCATTTCCAAATTTTCCATTGTTAACCTGAAATCGAAGACCATTTTTACTCGATGAAATAATTGTATAATCCAACAGATCCTGTGTTTTCATTGCATTTGGAACTTTATCACAGTAATTTGAGTCACAAATACAGTATCCACTGTCGCCTTTAACTGTTTGAAAATTTTCACAGCCATGCGAAAAAATTCTTGCTGTAAATTGTTTTTTAGTTAATACATTTCTCCGTCTAAGATTAAAAAATTTAAAATAAATAAATAACTAAATAAATAATTAAATAAAGAAATGACTGAATAAATAAATAACCAAAAAAATAAATAACTAAATAAGTAATTAAATAAATAAATTACTAAATAAATAAATAACTAAATATAAATAACTAAATAAATATTTGAATAAACAAATTACTAAATAAATGACTAAATAAAGAAATGATTAAATAAATAAATATGAACACAATATATTTTTTTCCTTTAAAAAAGTTTGAGTCAATTATTTTTTTGCAATTAATAATATATTGAGTTTAATACAGTAAAAAGTATTGAATAAGTAAAATTGAAAATGTCAAAAATTTCTATAAGGTTTTTAATAAAAGTTCCTCAAGCATTACCTGAAAGAAATGCAATTAGCACTGTTAATAATCTCATCGTGACAAAATGCATTCGACTGTTCACTGAAGATTTTCATTTACAAAATGAACTCTTTTTATAGGTATCATTTATCAGATGTTACTTCATTGTCTTCGAAATTTCTTTTTTTTCACTTGCACTCCACTACAAAAACATAATTGAATTCTTATCTTTAGATAAGATAAGTTCAAGTCTCAGTTTCACGCAAACTATTATGTTTTGACCCTTTTTTCAAATGTTGTGCAACCATACTTAGCTGTTAATTATAATTAGCTATTAATATACCAATAGATATTGTGTACTAATAATTTAGCAACTAATTAATAATAAATATCTACTAAAAATTTAGCAACTAATTAATGATAAATATTTACTAAAAATTTATCAAAAATTCACATAAAGAATTTAATTAACAAATTTTGAAATAAAAGAATTTAATTAACAAATTTTGAAATAATTGATCTCTTTTGACTAATTTAAATAAAATTTTAAATAATAAAATTACATTTTTAAAGAAACTCGTGTACAAATTGTAGGTTAAAAATAATTGAAATTCTGCGATAAGTTTAATTATTTATGAAAATAATTAAATTCTTGTAACAAATTTTATTCACATTTTGTTTAATTATTGAAATCCTGTGAAATTTTAATTATTTATGAAAATAATTCAATGTTTGCGTAGAATTTTATTAAAAATTTTTTTAAATAATTGAATTATTTTAAGAAATTTTATTAAAATAGTACAGATATTGAAAATAATTTGAAATGGGGCAAATTATTGAAAATAATTAAAATTTTGTCAAGAATTTTTTTTAAATTTTTAAGAAATTGGATATTTATAAAGATAATTGAAATCATGACGAGAATTTTGAAAATTTTTTGAAAAATTTGTCTATATATAAAGATAATTGAAATCATGACAAGAATTTTGAAAAATTTTTGAAAGTTCTCAAATTTCTGCTAAGAATTTTATTACTGTTGAAAATAATAGAATTCTTTTTATAAATAATGGGAATAATTTAAAATAATTAAAATTTAGCGATGAGTTACATCATTTTTAAAATAAATTGAATACAAAAAAAAGAATTTTATTATTTTCTAAAATAATTCAATCCTTGCACAAAAATTTTACTATTTATGAAAATAATTAAATTATTGCGAATAAATGTATAAAAATTTTGTAAATAATTGAATTCTTGTGAAATTTGTATTATTTATCAAAATAATTAAATGTTTGCGTAAAATTTTATAAAAATATTTTTAAACCATTGAATTCTTTTAGGAAATTTAATTACAATAGTACAGATATTGAAAATAATTAAAATTCTAACTAAATTTTTAACTAAAATTCATTTTGCTTCCTCATGAGGAAGCTTTGCATTCGTGACGATTTTCAATTTTTCAAAAGAAGATTATATGGACACATTTTCATCTAAACATTAAATTATAATAATATATATTATATATTATAATAATAAAATTACGAGAGATCTAGTAGGGACTGAACCCTACACAATCCTAAAGAATAGAGAATTTTATTTCAATTTTTAAGTAATAGCACCCTCACCCTAACGCTATCAGACAATCAAAAATTGGTAAAAACGAAGATAAAAATTTATTTCTTCCAAATTTATCAATTCTAATCATCTGAAAATTACCAGAGTTCTAGTAGGGACTGAACCCTACAAAATCCTGAAGAATAGAGAATTTTATTTCAATTTTTTAGTAGTAGCACCATCACCCGTACGCCATCAGACAATCAAAATTTGGTAAAAACGAAGATAAAAATTTATTTCTTCCAAATTTATCAATTCTAATCATCTGAAAATTACCAGAGTTCTAGTAGGGTCTGAACCCTACAAAATCCTGAAGAATAGAGAATTTTATTTCAATTTTTTAGAAGTAGCAGGTCCACCCGTACGCCATCAGACAATCAAAATTTGGTAAAAACGAAGATAAAAATTTATTTTTTCCAAATTTATCAATTCTAATCGTCTAAAAATTACCAGAGTTCTAGTAGGGACTGTATGCTAAAAAATCCTGAAGAATAGAGAATTTTATTTCAATTTTTTAGTAGTAGCAGGTCCACCCGTACGCCATCAGACAATCAAAATTTGGTAAAAACGAAGATAAAAATTTATTTCTTCCAAATTTATCAATTCTAATCATCTGAAAATTACCAGAGTTCTAGTAGGGACTGAAACCTACAAAATCCTGAAGAATAGAGAATTTTATTTCAATTTTTTAGAAGTAGCAGGTCCACCCGTACGCCATCAGACAATCAAAATTTGGTAAAAACGAAGATAAAAATTTATTTCTTCCAAATTTATCAATTCTAATCATCTGAAAATTACCAGAGTTCTAGTAGGGACTAAACCCTAAAAAATCCTGAAGAATAGAGAATTTTATTTCAATTTTTTAGTAGTAGCACCATCACCCGTACGCCATCAGACAATCAAAATTTGGTAAAAACGAAGATAAAAATTTATTTCTTCCAAATTTATCAATTCTAATCATCTGAAAATTACCAGAGTTCTAGTAGGGACTGAAGCCTACAAAATCCTGAAGAATAGAGAATTTTATTTCAATTTTTTAGAAGTAGCAGGTCCACCCGTACGCCATCAGACAATCAAAATTTGGTAAAAACGAAGATAAAAATTTATTTCTTCCAAATTTATCAATTCTAATCATCTGAAAATTACCAGAGTTCTAGTAGGGACTGAACCCTACAAAATCCTGAAGAATAGAGAATTTTATTTCAATTTTTTAGAAGTAGCAGGTCCACCCGTACGCCATCAGACAATCAAAATTTGGTAAAAACGAAGATAAAAATTTATTTCTTCCAAATTTATCAATTCTAATCATCTGAAAATTACCAGAGTTCTAGTAGGGACTGAACCCTACAAAATCCTGAAGAATAGAGAATTTTATTTCAATTTTTTAGAAGTAGCAGGTCCACCCGTACGCCATCAGACAATCAAAATTTGGTAAAAACGAAGATAAAAATTTATTTCTTCCAAATTTATCAATTCTAATCATCTAAAAATTACCAGAGTTCTAGTAGGGACTGAACCCTACAAAATCCTGAAGAATAGAGAATTTTATTTCAATTTTTTAGAAGTAGCAGGTCCACCCGTACGCCATCAGACAATCAAAATTTGGTAAAAACGAAGATAAAAATTTATTTCTTCCAAATTTATCAATTCTAATCATCTGAAAATTACCAGAGTTCTAGTAGGGACTAAACCCTACAAAATCCTGAAGAATAGAGAATTTTATTTCAATTTTTTAGAAGTAGCAGGTCCACCCGTACGCCATCAGACAATCAAAATTTGGTAAAAACGAAGATAAAAATTTATTTCTTCCAAATTTATCAATTCTAATCATCTGAAAATTACCAGAGTTCTAGTAGGGACTGAACCTACAAAATCCTGAAGAATAGAGAATTTTATTTCAATTTTTTAGTAGTAGCACCATCACCCGTACGCCATCAGACAATCAAAATTTGGTAAAAACGAAGATAAAAATTTATTTCTTCCAAATTTATCAATTCTAATCATCTGAAAATTACCAGAGTTCTAGTAGGGACTGAACCCTACAAAATCCTGAAGAATAGAGAATTTTATTTCAATTTTTTAGTAGTAGCACCATCACCCGTACGCCATCAGACAATCAAAATTTGGTAAAAACGAAGATAAAAATTTATTTCTTCCAAATTTATCAATTCTAATCATCTGAAAATTACCAGAGTTCTAGTAGGGACTGAAGCCTACAAAATCCTGAAGAATAGAGAATTTTATTTCAATTTTTTAGAAGTAGCAGGTCCACCCGTACGCCATCAGACAATCAAAATTTGGTAAAAACGAAGATAAAAATTTATTTTTTCCAAATTTATCAATTCTAATCATCTAAAAATTACCAGAGTTCTAGTAGGGACTGAACCCTACAAAATCCTGAAGAATAGAGAATTTTATTTCAATTTTTTAGAAGTAGCACCATCACTCGTACGCCATCAGACAATCAAAATTTGGTAAAAACGAAGATAAAAATTTATTTCTTCCAAATTTATCAATTCTAATCATCTGAAAATTACCAGAGTTCTAGTAGGGACTGAACCCTACAAAATCCTGAAGAATAGAGAATTTTATTTCAATTTTTTAGAAGTAGCAGGTCCACCCGTACGCCATCAGACAATCAAAATTTGGTAAAAACGAAGATAAAAATTTATTTCTTCAAATTTATCAATTCTAATTACCTGAAAATTACCAGAGTTCTAGTAGGGACTAAACCCTACAAAATCCTGAAGAATAGAGAATTTTATTTCAATTTTTTAGTAGTAGCACCATTACCCGTACGCCATCAGACAATCAAAATTTGGTAAAAACGAAGATAAAAATTTATTTCTTCCAAATTTATCAATTCTAATCATCTGAAAATTACCAGAGTTCTAGTAGGGACTGAACCCTACAAAATCCTGAAGAATAGAGAATTTTATTTCAATTTTTTAGAAGTAGCAGGTCCACCCGTACGCCATCAGACAATCAAAATTTGGTAAAAACGAAGATAAAAATTTATTTCTTTCAAATTTATCAATTCTAATCATCTAAAAATTACCAGAGTTCTAGTAGGGACTGAAACCTAAAAAATCCTGAAGAATAGAGAATTTTATTTCAATTTTTTAGTAGTAGCACCATCACCCGTACGCCATCAGACAATCAAAATTTGGTAAAAACGAAGATAAAAATTTATTTCTTCCAAATTTATCAATTCTAATCATCTGAAAATTACCAGAGTTCTAGTAGGGACTGAAGCCTACAAAATCCTGAAGAATAGAGAATTTTATTTCAATTTTTTAGAAGTAGCAGGTCCACCCGTACGCCATCAGACAATCAAAATTTGGTAAAAACGAAGATAAAAATTTATTTCTTCCAAATTTATCAATTCTAATCATCTGAAAATTACCAGAGTTCTAGTAGGGACTGAACCCTACAAAATCCTGAAGAATAGAGAATTTTATTTCAATTTTTTAGAAGTAGCAGGTCCACCCGTACGCCATCAGACAATCAAAATTTGGTAAAAACGAAGATAAAAATTTATTTCTTCCAAATTTATCAATTCTAATCATCTAAAAATTACCAGAGTTCTAGTAGGGACTGAACCCTACAAAATCCTGAAGAATAGAGAATTTTATTTCAATTTTTTAGAAGTAGCAGGTCCACCCGTACGCCATCAGACAATCAAAATTTGGTAAAAACGAAGATAAAAATTTATTTCTTCCAAATTTATCAATTCTAATCATCTGAAAATTACCAGAGTTCTAGTAGGGACTGAACCCTACAAAATCCTGAAGAATAGAGAATTTTATTTCAATTTTTTAGAAGTAGCAGGTCCACCCGTACGCCATCAGACAATCAAAATTTGGTAAAAACGAAGATAAAAATTTATTTCTTCCAAATTTATCAATTCTAATCATCTGAAAATTACCAGAGTTCTAGTAGGGACTGAACCCTACAAAATCCTGAAGAATAGAGAATTTTATTTCAATTTTTTAGTAGTAGCAGGTCCACCCGTACGCCATCAGACAATCAAAATTTGGTAAAAACGAAGATAAAAATTTATTTCTTCCAAATTTATCAATTCTAATCATCTGAAAATTACCAGAGTTCTAGTAGGGACTGAACCCTACAAAATCCTGAAGAATAGAGAATTTTATTTCAATTTTTTAGTAGTAGCACCATCACCCGTACGCCATCAGACAATCAAAATTTGGTAAAAACGAAGATAAAAATTTATTTCTTCCAAATTTATCAATTCTAATCATCTGAAAATTACCAGAGTTCTAGTAGGGACTGAACCCTACAAAATCCTGAAGAATAGAGAATTTTATTTCAATTTTTTAGTAGTAGCACCATCACCCGTACGCCATCAGACAATCAAAATTTGGTAAAAACGAAGATAAAAATTTATTTCTTCCAAATTTATCAATTCTAATCATCTGAAAATTACCAGAGTTCTAGTAGGGACTGAACCCTACAAAATCCTGAAGAATAGAGAATTTTATTTCAATTTTTTAGAAGTAGCAGGTCCACCCGTACGCCATCAGACAATCAAAATTTGGTAAAAACGAAGATAAAAATTTATTTTTTCCAAATTTATCAATTCTAATCATCTAAAAATTACCAGAGTTCTAGTAGGGACTGAACCCTACAAAATCCTGAAGAATAGAGAATTTTATTTCAATTTTTTAGTAGTAGCACCATCACCCGTACGCCATCAGACAATCAAAATTTGGTAAAAACGAAGATAAAAATTTATTTCTTCCAAATTTATCAATTCTAATCATCTGAAAATTACCAGAGTTCTAGTAGGGACTGAACCCTACAAAATCCTGAAGAATAGAGAATTTTATTTCAATTTTTTAGAAGTAGCACCATCACCCGTACGCCATCAGACAATCAAAATTTGGTAAAAACGAAGATAAAAATTTATTTCTTCCAAATTTATCAATTCTAATCATCTGAAAATTACCAGAGTTCTAGTAGGGACTGAACCCTACAAAATCCTGAAGAATAGAGAATTTTATTTCAATTTTTTAGAAGTAGCAGGTCCACCCGTACGCCATCAGACAATCAAAATTTGGTAAAAACGAAGATAAAAATTTATTTCTTCAAATTTATCAATTCTAATCATCTGAAAATTACCAGAGTTCTAGTAGGGACTGAACCCTACAAAATCCTGAAGAATAGAGAATTTTATTTCAATTTTTTAGTAGTAGCACCATCACCCGTACGCCATCAGACAATCAAAATTTGGTAAAAACGAAGATAAAAATTTATTTCTTCCAAATTTATCAATTCTAATCATCTGAAAATTACCAGAGTTCTAGTAGGGACTGAACCCTACAAAATCCTGAAGAATAGAGAATTTTATTTCAATTTTTTAGAAGTAGCAGGTCCACCCGTACGCCATCAGACAATCAAAATTTGGTAAAAACGAAGATAAAAATTTATTTCTTTCAAATTTATCAATTCTAATCATCTAAAAATTACCAGAGTTCTAGTAGGGACTGAAACCTACAAAATCCTGAAGAATAGAGAATTTTATTTCAATTTTTTAGTAGTAGCACCATCACCCGTACGCCATCAGACAATCAAAATTTGGTAAAAACGAAGATAAAAATTTATTTCTTCCAAATTTATCAATTCTAATCATCTGAAAATTACCAGAGTTCTAGTAGGGACTGAACCTACAAAATCCTGAAGAATAGAGAATTTTATTTCAATTTTTTAGAAGTAGCAGGTCCACCCGTACGCCATCAGACAATCAAAATTTGGTAAAAACGAAGATAAAAATTTATTTCTTCCAAATTTATCAATTCTAATCATCTGAAAATTACCAGAGTTCTAGTAGGGACTGAACCCTAAAAAATCCTGAAGAATAGAGAATTTTATTTCAATTTTTTAGAAGTAGCAGGTCCACCCGTACGCCATCAGACAATCAAAATTTGGTAAAAACGAAGATAAAAATTTATTTCTTCCAAATTTATCAATTCTAATCATCTAAAAATTACCAGAGTTCTAGTAGGGACTGAACCCTAAAAAATCCTGAAGAATAGAGAATTTTATTTCAATTTTTTAGAAGTAGCAGGTCCACCCGTACGCCATCAGACAATCAAAATTTGGTAAAAACGAAGATAAAAATTTATTTCTTCCAAATTTATCAATTCTAATCATCTGAAAATTACCAGAGTTCTAGTAGGGACTGAACCCTACAAAATCCTGAAGAATAGAGAATTTTATTTCAATTTTTTAGAAGTAGCAGGTCCACCCGTACGCCATCAGACAATCAAAATTTGGTAAAAACGAAGATAAAAATTTATTTCTTCCAAATTTATCAATTCTAATCGTCTAAAAATTACCAGAGTTCTAGTAGGGACTGAAACCTAAAAAATCCTGAAGAATAGAGAATTTTATTTCAATTTTTTAGAAGTAGCAGGTCCACCCGTACGCCATCAGACAATCAAAATTTGGTAAAAACGAAGATAAAAATTTATTTCTTCCAAATTTATCAATTCTAATCATCTGAAAATTACCAGAGTTCTAGTAGGGACTGAACCCTAAAAAATCCTGAAGAATAGAGAATTTTATTTCAATTTTTTAGAAGTAGCAGGTCCACCCGTACGCCATCAGACAATCAAAATTTGGTAAAAACGAAGATAAAAATTTATTTCTTTCAAATTTATCAATTCTAATCATCTAAAAATTACCAGAGTTCTAGTAGGGACTGAAACCTAAAAAATCCTGAAGAATAGAGAATTTTATTTCAATTTTTTAGAAGTAGCAGGTCCACCCGTACGCCATCAGACAATCAAAATTTGGTAAAAACGAAGATAAAAATTTATTTCTTCCAAATTTATCAATTCTAATCATCTGAAAATTACCAGAGTTCTAGTAGGGACTGAACCCTACAAAATCCTGAAGAATAGAGAATTTTATTTCAATTTTTTAGTAGTAGCACCATCACCCGTACGCCATCAGACAATCAAAATTTGGTAAAAACGAAGATAAAAATTTATTTCTTCCAAATTTATCAATTCTAATCATCTGAAAATTACCAGAGTTCTAGTAGGGACTGAACCCTAAAAAATCCTGAAGAATAGAGAATTTTATTTCAATTTTTTAGAAGTAGCAGGTCCACCCGTACGCCATCAGACAATCAAAATTTGGTAAAAACGAAGATAAAAATTTATTTCTTCCAAATTTATCAATTCTAATCATCTGAAAATTACCAGAGTTCTAGTAGGGACTGAACCCTACAAAATCCTGAAGAATAGAGAATTTTATTTCAATTTTTTAGAAGTAGCACCATCACCCGTACGCCATCAGACAATCAAAATTTGGTAAAAACGAAGATAAAAATTTATTTCTTCCAAATTTATCAATTCTAATCATCTGAAAATTACCAGAGTTCTAGTAGGGACTGAACCCTACAAAATCCTGAAGAATAGAGAATTTTATTTCAATTTTTTAGAAGTAGCAGGTCCACCCGTACGCCATCAGACAATCAAAATTTGGTAAAAACGAAGATAAAAATTTATTTCTTCCAAATTTATCAATTCTAATCATCTGAAAATTACCAGAGTTCTAGTAGGGACTGAACCCTACAAAATCCTGAAGAATAGAGAATTTTATTTCAATTTTTTAGAAGTAGCAGGTCCACCCGTACGCCATCAGACAATCAAAATTTGGTAAAAACGAAGATAAAAATTTATTTCTTCCAAATTTATCAATTCTAATCATCTAAAAATTACCAGAGTTCTAGTAGGGACTGAAACCTAAAAAATCCTGAAGAATAGAGAATTTTATTTCAATTTTTTAGAAGTAGCACCATCACCCGTACGCCATCAGACAATCAAAATTTGGTAAAAACGAAGATAAAAATTTATTTCTTCCAAATTTATCAATTCTAATCATCTGAAAATTACCAGAGTTCTAGTAGGGACTGAACCCTACAAAATCCTGAAGAATAGAGAATTTTATTTCAATTTTTTAGTAGTAGCACCATCACCCGTACGCCATCAGACAATCAAAATTTGGTAAAAACGAAGATAAAAATTTATTTCTTCCAAATTTATCAATTCTAATCATCTGAAAATTACCAGAGTTCTAGTAGGGACTGAACCCTACAAAATCCTGAAGAATAGAGAATTTTATTTCAATTTTTTAGAAGTAGCAGGTCCACCCGTACGCCATCAGACAATCAAAATTTGGTAAAAACGAAGATAAAAATTTATTTCTTTCAAATTTATCAATTCTAATCATCTAAAAATTACCAGAGTTCTAGTAGGGACTGAAACCTACAAAATCCTGAAGAATAGAGAATTTTATTTCAATTTTTTAGTAGTAGCACCATCACCCGTACGCCATCAGACAATCAAAATTTGGTAAAAACGAAGATAAAAATTTATTTCTTCCAAATTTATCAATTCTAATCATCTAAAAATTACCAGAGTTCTAGTAGGGACTGAACCCTAAAAAATCCTGAAGAATAGAGAATTTTATTTCAATTTTTTAGAAGTAGCAGGTCCACCCGTACGCCATCAGACAATCAAAATTTGGTAAAAACGAAGATAAAAATTTATTTCTTCCAAATTTATCAATTCTAATCATCTGAAAATTACCAGAGTTCTAGTAGGGACTGAACCCTACAAAATCCTGAAGAATAGAGAATTTTATTTCAATTTTTTAGAAGTAGCACCATCACCCGTACGCCATCAGACAATCAAAATTTGGTAAAAACGAAGATAAAAATTTATTTCTTCAAATTTATCAATTCTAATCGTCTAAAAATTACCAGAGTTCTAGTAGGGACTGAAACCTAAAAAATCCTGAAGAATAGAGAATTTTATTTCAATTTTTTAGTAGTAGCACCATCACCCGTACGCCATCAGACAATCAAAATTTGGTAAAAACGAAGATAAAAATTTATTTCTTCCAAATTTATCAATTCTAATCATCTGAAAATTACCAGAGTTCTAGTAGGGACTGAACCCTACAAAATCCTGAAGAATAGAGAATTTTATTTCAATTTTTTAGAAGTAGCAGGTCCACCCGTACGCCATCAGACAATCAAAATTTGGTAAAAACGAAGATAAAAATTTATTTCTTCCAAATTTATCAATTCTAATCATCTGAAAATTACCAGAGTTCTAGTAGGGACTGAACCCTACAAAATCCTGAAGAATAGAGAATTTTATTTCAATTTTTTAGAAGTAGCAGGTCCACCCGTACGCCATCAGACAATCAAAATTTGGTAAAAACGAAGATAAAAATTTATTTCTTCCAAATTTATCAATTCTAATCATCTGAAAATTACCAGAGTTCTAGTAGGGACTGAACCCTACAAAATCCTGAAGAATAGAGAATTTTATTTCAATTTTTTAGAAGTAGCAGGTCCACCCGTACGCCATCAGACAATCAAAATTTGGTAAAAACGAAGATAAAAATTTATTTCTTCCAAATTTATCAATTCTAATCATCTGAAAATTACCAGAGTTCTAGTAGGGACTGAACCCTACAAAATCCTGAAGAATAGAGAATTTTATTTCAATTTTTTAGAAGTAGCAGGTCCACCCGTACGCCATCAGACAATCAAAATTTGGTAAAAACGAAGATAAAAATTTATTTCTTCCAAATTTATCAATTCTAATCATCTGAAAATTACCAGAGTTCTAGTAGGGACTGAACCCTAAAAAATCCTGAAG
Organism: Leptopilina syphax; assembly: GCA_032872505.1. Taxonomy (NCBI): domain Eukaryota; kingdom Metazoa; phylum Arthropoda; class Insecta; order Hymenoptera; family Figitidae; genus Leptopilina; species Leptopilina syphax. The sequence goes on from CM065471.1 coordinate 38,790,532, forward strand.
AATAGAGAATTTTATTTCAATTTTTTAGAAGTAGCAGGTCCACCCGTACGCCATCAGACAATCAAAATTTGGTAAAAACGAAGATAAAAATTTATTTCTTCCAAATTTATCAATTCTAATCATCTGAAAATTACCAGAGTTCTAGTAGGGACTGAACCCTAAAAAATCCTGAAGAATAGAGAATTTTATTTCAATTTTTTAGAAGTAGCAGGTCCACCCGTACGCCATCAGACAATCAAAATTTGGTAAAAACGAAGATAAAAATTTATTTCTTCCAAATTTATCAATTCTAATCATCTGAAAATTACCAGAGTTCTAGTAGGGACTGAACCCTACAAAATCCTGAAGAATAGAGAATTTTATTTCAATTTTTTAGAAGTAGCAGGTCCACCCGTACGCCATCAGACAATCAAAATTTGGTAAAAACGAAGATAAAAATTTATTTCTTCCAAATTTATCAATTCTAATCATCTGAAAATTACCAGAGTTCTAGTAGGGACTGAACCCTACAAAATCCTGAAGAATAGAGAATTTTATTTCAATTTTTTAGAAGTAGCAGGTCCACCCGTACGCCATCAGACAATCAAAATTTGGTAAAAACGAAGATAAAAATTTATTTCTTCCAAATTTATCAATTCTAATCATCTGAAAATTACCAGAGTTCTAGTAGGGACTGAACCCTACAAAATCCTGAAGAATAGAGAATTTTATTTCAATTTTTTAGAAGTAGCAGGTCCACCCGTACGCCATCAGACAATCAAAATTTGGTAAAAACGAAGATAAAAATTTATTTCTTCCAAATTTATCAATTCTAATCATCTGAAAATTACCAGAGTTCTAGTAGGGACTGAACCCTACAAAATCCTGAAGAATAGAGAATTTTATTTCAATTTTTTAGAAGTAGCAGGTCCACCCGTACGCCATCAGACAATCAAAATTTGGTAAAAACGAAGATAAAAATTTATTTCTTCCAAATTTATCAATTCTAATCATCTGAAAATTACCAGAGTTCTAGTAGGGACTGAACCCTACAAAATCCTGAAGAATAGAGAATTTTATTTCAATTTTTTAGAAGTAGCAGGTCCACCCGTACGCCATCAGACAATCAAAATTTGGTAAAAACGAAGATAAAAATTTATTTCTTCCAAATTTATCAATTCTAATCATCTGAAAATTACCAGAGTTCTAGTAGGGACTGAACCCTACAAAATCCTGAAGAATAGAGAATTTTATTTCAATTTTTTAGAAGTAGCAGGTCCACCCGTACGCCATCAGACAATCAAAATTTGGTAAAAACGAAGATAAAAATTTATTTCTTCCAAATTTATCAATTCTAATCATCTGAAAATTACCAGAGTTCTAGTAGGGACTGAACCCTACAAAATCCTGAAGAATAGAGAATTTTATTTCAATTTTTTAGAAGTAGCAGGTCCACCCGTACGCCATCAGACAATCAAAATTTGGTAAAAACGAAGATAAAAATTTATTTCTTCCAAATTTATCAATTCTAATCATCTGAAAATTACCAGAGTTCTAGTAGGGACTGAACCCTACAAAATCCTGAAGAATAGAGAATTTTATTTCAATTTTTTAGAAGTAGCAGGTCCACCCGTACGCCATCAGACAATCAAAATTTGGTAAAAACGAAGATAAAAATTTATTTCTTCCAAATTTATCAATTCTAATCATCTGAAAATTACCAGAGTTCTAGTAGGGACTGAACCCTACAAAATCCTGAAGAATAGAGAATTTTATTTCAATTTTTTAGAAGTAGCAGGTCCACCCGTACGCCATCAGACAATCAAAATTTGGTAAAAACGAAGATAAAAATTTATTTCTTCCAAATTTATCAATTCTAATCATCTGAAAATTACCAGAGTTCTAGTAGGGACTGAACCCTACAAAATCCTGAAGAATAGAGAATTTTATTTCAATTTTTTAGAAGTAGCAGGTCCACCCGTACGCCATCAGACAATCAAAATTTGGTAAAAACGAAGATAAAAATTTATTTCTTCCAAATTTATCAATTCTAATCATCTGAAAATTACCAGAGTTCTAGTAGGGACTGAACCCTACAAAATCCTGAAGAATAGAGAATTTTATTTCAATTTTTTAGAAGTAGCACCATCACCCGTACGCCATCAGACAATCAAAATTTGGTAAAAACGAAGATAAAAATTTATTTCTTCCAAATTTATCAATTCTAATCATCTGAAAATTACCAGAGTTCTAGTAGGGACTGAACCCTACAAAATCCTGAAGAATAGAGAATTTTATTTCAATTTTTTAGAAGTAGCACCATCACCCGTACGCCATCAGACAATCAAAATTTGGTAAAAACGAAGATAAAAATTTATTTCTTCCAAATTTATCAATTCTAATCATCTGAAAATTACCAGAGTTCTAGTAGGGACTGAACCCTACAAAATCCTGAAGAATAGAGAATTTTATTTCAATTTTTTAGAAGTAGCAGGTCCACCCGTACGCCATCAGACAATCAAAATTTGGTAAAAACGAAGATAAAAATTTATTTCTTCCAAATTTATCAATTCTAATCATCTGAAAATTACCAGAGTTCTAGTAGGGACTGAACCCTACAAAATCCTGAAGAATAGAGAATTTTATTTCAATTTTTTAGAAGTAGCAGGTCCACCCGTACGCCATCAGACAATCAAAATTTGGTAAAAACGAAGATAAAAATTTATTTCTTCCAAATTTATCAATTCTAATCATCTGAAAATTACCAGAGTTCTAGTAGGGACTGAACCCTACAAAATCCTGAAGAATAGAGAATTTTATTTCAATTTTTTAGAAGTAGCAGGTCCACCCGTACGCCATCAGACAATCAAAATTTGGTAAAAACGAAGATAAAAATTTATTTCTTCCAAATTTATCAATTCTAATCATCTGAAAATTACCAGAGTTCTAGTAGGGACTGAACCCTACAAAATCCTGAAGAATAGAGAATTTTATTTCAATTTTTTAGAAGTAGCAGGTCCACCCGTACGCCATCAGACAATCAAAATTTGGTAAAAACGAAGATAAAAATTTATTTCTTCCAAATTTATCAATTCTAATCATCTGAAAATTACCAGAGTTCTAGTAGGGACTGAACCCTACAAAATCCTGAAGAATAGAGAATTTTATTTCAATTTTTTAGAAGTAGCACCATCACCCGTACGCCATCAGACAATCAAAATTTGGTAAAAACGAAGATAAAAATTTATTTCTTCCAAATTTATCAATTCTAATCATCTGAAAATTACCAGAGTTCTAGTAGGGACTGAACCCTACAAAATCCTGAAGAATAGAGAATTTTATTTCAATTTTTTAGAAGTAGCAGGTCCACCCGTACGCCATCAGACAATCAAAATTTGGTAAAAACGAAGATAAAAATTTATTTCTTCCAAATTTATCAATTCTAATCATCTGAAAATTACCAGAGTTCTAGTAGGGACTGAACCCTACAAAATCCTGAAGAATAGAGAATTTTATTTCAATTTTTTAGAAGTAGCAGGTCCACCCGTACGCCATCAGACAATCAAAATTTGGTAAAAACGAAGATAAAAATTTATTTCTTCCAAATTTATCAATTCTAATCATCTGAAAATTACCAGAGTTCTAGTAGGGACTGAACCTAAAAAATCCTGAAGAATAGAGAATTTTATTTCAATTTTTTAGAAGTAGCACCATCACCCGTACGCCATCAGACAATCAAAATTTGGTAAAAACGAAGATAAAAATTTATTTCTTCCAAATTTATCAATTCTAATCATCTGAAAATTACCAGAGTTCTAGTAGGGACTGAACCCTACAAAATCCTGAAGAATAGAGAATTTTATTTCAATTTTTTAGAAGTAGCACCATCACCCGTACGCCATCAGACAATCAAAATTTGGTAAAAACGAAGATAAAAATTTATTTCTTCCAAATTTATCAATTCTAATCATCTGAAAATTACCAGAGTTCTAGTAGGGACTGAAACCTACAAAATCCTGAAGAATAGAGAATTTTATTTCAATTTTTTAGTAGTAGCACCATCACCCGTACGCCATCAGACAATCAAAATTTGGTAAAAACGAAGATAAAAATTTATTTCTTCCAAATTTATCAATTCTAATCATCTGAAAATTACCAGAGTTCTAGTAGGGACTGAACCCTACAAAATCCTGAAGAATAGAGAATTTTATTTCAATTTTTTAGAAGTAGCACCATCACCCGTACGCCATCAGACAATCAAAATTTGGTAAAAACGAAGATAAAAATTTATTTCTTCCAAATTTATCAATTCTAATCATCTGAAAATTACCAGAGTTCTAGTAGGGACTGAACCCTACAAAATCCTGAAGAATAGAGAATTTTATTTCAATTTTTTAGAAGTAGCAGGTCCACCCGTACGCCATCAGACAATCAAAATTTGGTAAAAACGAAGATAAAAATTTATTTCTTCCAAATTTATCAATTCTAATCATCTGAAAATTACCAGAGTTCTAGTAGGGACTGAAACCTAAAAATCCTGAAGAATAGAGAATTTTATTTCAATTTTTTAGAAGTAGCACCATCACCCGTACGCCATCAGACAATCAAAATTTGGTAAAAAACGAAGATAAAAATTTATTTCTTCCAAATTTATCAATTCTAATCATCTAAAAATTACCAGAGTTCTAGTAGGGACTGAACCCTAAAAAATCCTGAAGAATAGAGAATTTTATTTCAATTTTTTAGAAGTAGCAGGTCCACCCGTACGCCATCAGACAATCAAAATTTGGTAAAAACGAAGATAAAAATTTATTTCTTCCAAATTTATCAATTCTAATCATCTGAAAATTACCAGAGTTCTAGTAGGGACTGAACCCTACAAAATCCTGAAGAATAGAGAATTTTATTTCAATTTTTTAGAAGTAGCAGGTCCACCCGTACGCCATCAGACAATCAAAATTTGGTAAAAACGAAGATAAAAATTTATTTCTTCCAAATTTATCAATTCTAATCATCTGAAAATTACCAGAGTTCTAGTAGGGACTGAACCCTACAAAATCCTGAAGAATAGAGAATTTTATTTCAATTTTTTAGAAGTAGCACCATCACCCGTACGCCATCAGACAATCAAAATTTGGTAAAAACGAAGATAAAAATTTATTTCTTCCAAATTTATCAATTCTAATCATCTGAAAATTACCAGAGTTCTAGTAGGGACTGAAACCTAAAAAATCCTGAAGAATAGAGAATTTTATTTCAATTTTTTAGAAGTAGCAGGTCCACCCGTACGCCATCAGACAATCAAAATTTGGTAAAAACGAAGATAAAAATTTATTTCTTCCAAATTTATCAATTCTAATCATCTAAAAATTACCAGAGTTCTAGTAGGGACTGAAACCTAAAAAATCCTGAAGAATAGAGAATTTTATTTCAATTTTTTAGAAGTAGCACCATCACCCGTACGCCATCAGACAATCAAAATTTGGTAAAAACGAAGATAAAAATTTATTTCTTCCAAATTTATCAATTCTAATCATCTGAAAATTACCAGAGTTCTAGTAGGGACTGAACCCTACAAAATCCTGAAGAATAGAGAATTTTATTTCAATTTTTTAGAAGTAGCACCATCACCCGTACGCCATCAGACAATCAAAATTTGGTAAAAACGAAGATAAAAATTTATTTCTTCCAAATTTATCAATTCTAATCATCTGAAAATTACCAGAGTTCTAGTAGGGACTGAACCCTACAAAATCCTGAAGAATAGAGAATTTTATTTCAATTTTTTAGAAGTAGCAGGTCCACCCGTACGCCATCAGACAATCAAAATTTGGTAAAAACGAAGATAAAAATTTATTTCTTCCAAATTTATCAATTCTAATCATCTGAAAATTACCAGAGTTCTAGTAGGGACTGAAACCTACAAAATCCTGAAGAATAGAGAATTTTATTTCAATTTTTTAGAAGTAGCAGGTCCACCCGTACGCCATCAGACAATCAAAATTTGGTAAAAACGAAGATAAAAATTTATTTCTTCCAAATTTATCAATTCTAATCATCTGAAAATTACCAGAGTTCTAGTAGGGACTGAACCCTACAAAATCCTGAAGAATAGAGAATTTTATTTCAATTTTTTAGAAGTAGCACCATCACCCGTACGCCATCAGACAATCAAAATTTGGTAAAAACGAAGATAAAAATTTATTTCTTCCAAATTTATCAATTCTAATCATCTGAAAATTACCAGAGTTCTAGTAGGGACTGAACCCTACAAAATCCTGAAGAATAGAGAATTTTATTTCAATTTTTTAGAAGTAGCACCATCACCCGTACGCCATCAGACAATCAAAATTTGGTAAAAACGAAGATAAAAATTTATTTCTTCCAAATTTATCAATTCTAATCATCTGAAAATTACCAGAGTTCTAGTAGGGACTGAACCCTACAAAATCCTGAAGAATAGAGAATTTTATTTCAATTTTTTAGAAGTAGCAGGTCCACCCGTACGCCATCAGACAATCAAAATTTGGTAAAAACGAAGATAAAAATTTATTTCTTCCAAATTTATCAATTCTAATCATCTGAAAATTACCAGAGTTCTAGTAGGGACTGAACCCTACAAAATCCTGAAGAATAGAGAATTTTATTTCAATTTTTTAGTAGTAGCACCATCACCGTACGCCATCAGACAATCAAAATTTGGTAAAAACGAAGATAAAAATTTATTTCTTCCAAATTTATCAATTCTAATCGTCTAAAAATTACCAGAGTTCTAGTAGGGACTGAAACCTAAAAAATCCTGAAGAATAGAGAATTTTATTTCAATTTTTTAGAAGTAGCACCATCACCCGTACGCCATCAGACAATCAAAATTTGGTAAAAACGAAGATAAAAATTTATTTCTTCCAAATTTATCAATTCTAATCATCTGAAAATTACCAGAGTTCTAGTAGGGACTGAACCCTACAAAATCCTGAAGAATAGAGAATTTTATTTCAATTTTTTAGAAGTAGCAGGTCCACCCGTACGCCATCAGACAATCAAAATTTGGTAAAAACGAAGATAAAAATTTATTTCTTCCAAATTTATCAATTCTAATCATCTGAAAATTACCAGAGTTCTAGTAGGGACTGAACCCTACAAAATCCTGAAGAATAGAGAATTTTATTTCAATTTTTTAGTAGTAGCACCATCACCGTACGCCATCAGACAATCAAAATTTGGTAAAAACGAAGATAAAAATTTATTTCTTCCAAATTTATCAATTCTAATCATCTAAAAATTACCAGAGTTCTAGTAGGGACTGAACCCTACAAAATCCTGAAGAATAGAGAATTTTATTTCAATTTTTTAGAAGTAGCAGGTCCACCCGTACGCCATCAGACAATCAAAATTTGGTAAAAACGAAGATAAAAATTTATTTCTTCCAAATTTATCAATTCTAATCATCTGAAAATTACCAGAGTTCTAGTAGGGACTGAACCCTAAAAAATCCTGAAGAATAGAGAATTTTATTTCAATTTTTTAGAAGTAGCAGGTCCACCCGTACGCCATCAGACAATCAAAATTTGGTAAAAACGAAGATAAAAATTTATTTCTTCCAAATTTATCAATTCTAATCATCTGAAAATTACCAGAGTTCTAGTAGGGACTGAAACCTAAAAAATCCTGAAGAATAGAGAATTTTATTTCAATTTTTTAGAAGTAGCAGGTCCACCCGTACGCCATCAGACAATCAAAATTTGGTAAAAACGAAGATAAAAATTTATTTCTTCCAAATTTATCAATTCTAATCATCTGAAAATTACCAGAGTTCTAGTAGGGACTGAACCCTACAAAATCCTGAAGAATAGAGAATTTTATTTCAATTTTTTAGAAGTAGCAGGTCCACCCGTACGCCATCAGACAATCAAAATTTGGTAAAAACGAAGATAAAAATTTATTTCTTCCAAATTTATCAATTCTAATCATCTGAAAATTACCAGAGTTCTAGTAGGGACTGAACCCTACAAAATCCTGAAGAATAGAGAATTTTATTTCAATTTTTTAGTAGTAGCACCATCACCCGTACGCCATCAGACAATCAAAATTTGGTAAAAACGAAGATAAAAATTTATTTCTTCCAAATTTATCAATTCTAATCATCTGAAAATTACCAGAGTTCTAGTAGGGACTGAACCCTACAAAATCCTGAAGAATAGAGAATTTTATTTCAATTTTTTAGAAGTAGCAGGTCCACCCGTACGCCATCAGACAATCAAAATTTGGTAAAAACGAAGATAAAAATTTATTTCTTCCAAATTTATCAATTCTAATCATCTGAAAATTACCAGAGTTCTAGTAGGGACTGAACCCTACAAAATCCTGAAGAATAGAGAATTTTATTTCAATTTTTTAGAAGTAGCAGGTCCACCCGTACGCCATCAGACAATCAAAATTTGGTAAAAACGAAGATAAAAATTTATTTCTTCCAAATTTATCAATTCTAATCATCTGAAAATTACCAGAGTTCTAGTAGGGACTGAACCCTACAAAATCCTGAAGAATAGAGAATTTTATTTCAATTTTTTAGAAGTAGCAGGTCCACCCGTACGCCATCAGACAATCAAAATTTGGTAAAAACGAAGATAAAAATTTATTTCTTCCAAATTTATCAATTCTAATCATCTGAAAATTACCAGAGTTCTAGTAGGGACTGAACCCTACAAAATCCTGAAGAATAGAGAATTTTATTTCAATTTTTTAGAAGTAGCAGGTCCACCCGTACGCCATCAGACAATCAAAATTTGGTAAAAACGAAGATAAAAATTTATTTCTTCCAAATTTATCAATTCTAATCATCTGAAAATTACCAGAGTTCTAGTAGGGACTGAACCCTACAAAATCCTGAAGAATAGAGAATTTTATTTCAATTTTTTAGAAGTAGCAGGTCCACCCGTACGCCATCAGACAATCAAAATTTGGTAAAAACGAAGATAAAAATTTATTTCTTCCAAATTTATCAATTCTAATCATCTGAAAATTACCAGAGTTCTAGTAGGGACTGAACCCTACAAAATCCTGAAGAATAGAGAATTTTATTTCAATTTTTTAGAAGTAGCACCATCACCCGTACGCCATCAGACAATCAAAATTTGGTAAAAACGAAGATAAAAATTTATTTCTTCCAAATTTATCAATTCTAATCATCTGAAAATTACCAGAGTTCTAGTAGGGACTGAACCCTACAAAATCCTGAAGAATAGAGAATTTTATTTCAATTTTTTAGTAGTAGCACCATCACCCGTACGCCATCAGACAATCAAAATTTGGTAAAAACGAAGATAAAAATTTATTTCTTCCAAATTTATCAATTCTAATCATCTGAAAATTACCAGAGTTCTAGTAGGGACTGAACCCTACAAAATCCTGAAGAATAGAGAATTTTATTTCAATTTTTTAGAAGTAGCAGGTCCACCCGTACGCCATCAGACAATCAAAATTTGGTAAAAACGAAGATAAAAATTTATTTCTTCCAAATTTATCAATTCTAATCATCTGAAAATTACCAGAGTTCTAGTAGGGACTGAACCCTACAAAATCCTGAAGAATAGAGAATTTTATTTCAATTTTTTAGAAGTAGCAGGTCCACCCGTACGCCATCAGACAATCAAAATTTGGTAAAAACGAAGATAAAAATTTATTTCTTCCAAATTTATCAATTCTAATCATCTGAAAATTACCAGAGTTCTAGTAGGGACTGAACCCTACAAAATCCTGAAGAATAGAGAATTTTATTTCAATTTTTTAGAAGTAGCACCATCACCCGTACGCCATCAGACAATCAAAATTTGGTAAAAACGAAGATAAAAATTTATTTCTTCCAAATTTATCAATTCTAATCATCTGAAAATTACCAGAGTTCTAGTAGGGACTGAAACCTAAAAAATCCTGAAGAATAGAGAATTTTATTTCAATTTTTTAGAAGTAGCAGGTCCACCCGTACGCCATCAGACAATCAAAATTTGGTAAAAACGAAGATAAAAATTTATTTCTTCCAAATTTATCAATTCTAATCATCTGAAAATTACCAGAGTTCTAGTAGGGACTGAACCCTACAAAATCCTGAAGAATAGAGAATTTTATTTCAATTTTTTAGAAGTAGCAGGTCCACCCGTACGCCATCAGACAATCAAAATTTGGTAAAAACGAAGATAAAAATTTATTTCTTCCAAATTTATCAATTCTAATCATCTGAAAATTACCAGAGTTCTAGTAGGGACTGAACCCTACAAAATCCTGAAGAATAGAGAATTTTATTTCAATTTTTTAGAAGTAGCAGGTCCACCCGTACGCCATCAGACAATCAAAATTTGGTAAAAACGAAGATAAAAATTTATTTCTTCCAAATTTATCAATTCTAATCATCTGAAAATTACCAGAGTTCTAGTAGGGACTGAACCCTACAAAATCCTGAAGAATAGAGAATTTTATTTCAATTTTTTAGAAGTAGCAGGTCCACCCGTACGCCATCAGACAATCAAAATTTGGTAAAAACGAAGATAAAAATTTATTTCTTCCAAATTTATCAATTCTAATCATCTGAAAATTACCAGAGTTCTAGTAGGGACTGAACCCTACAAAATCCTGAAGAATAGAGAATTTTATTTCAATTTTTTAGAAGTAGCAGGTCCACCCGTACGCCATCAGACAATCAAAATTTGGTAAAAACGAAGATAAAAATTTATTTCTTCCAAATTTATCAATTCTAATCATCTGAAAATTACCAGAGTTCTAGTAGGGACTGAACCCTACAAAATCCTGAAGAATAGAGAATTTTATTTCAATTTTTTAGAAGTAGCACCATCACCCGTACGCCATCAGACAATCAAAATTTGGTAAAAACGAAGATAAAAATTTATTTCTTCCAAATTTATCAATTCTAATCATCTGAAAATTACCAGAGTTCTAGTAGGGACTGAACCCTACAAAATCCTGAAGAATAGAGAATTTTATTTCAATTTTTTAGAAGTAGCACCATCACCCGTACGCCATCAGACAATCAAAATTTGGTAAAAACGAAGATAAAAATTTATTTCTTCCAAATTTATCAATTCTAATCATCTGAAAATTACCAGAGTTCTAGTAGGGACTGAACCCTACAAAATCCTGAAGAATAGAGAATTTTATTTCAATTTTTTAGAAGTAGCAGGTCCACCCGTACGCCATCAGACAATCAAAATTTGGTAAAAACGAAGATAAAAATTTATTTCTTCCAAATTTATCAATTCTAATCATCTGAAAATTACCAGAGTTCTAGTAGGGACTGAACCCTACAAAATCCTGAAGAATAGAGAATTTTATTTCAATTTTTTAGAAGTAGCAGGTCCACCCGTACGCCATCAGACAATCAAAATTTGGTAAAAACGAAGATAAAAATTTATTTCTTCCAAATTTATCAATTCTAATCATCTGAAAATTACCAGAGTTCTAGTAGGGACTGAACCCTACAAAATCCTGAAGAATAGAGAATTTTATTTCAATTTTTTAGAAGTAGCAGGTCCACCCGTACGCCATCAGACAATCAAAATTTGGTAAAAACGAAGATAAAAATTTATTTCTTCCAAATTTATCAATTCTAATCATCTGAAAATTACCAGAGTTCTAGTAGGGACTGAACCCTACAAAATCCTGAAGAATAGAGAATTTTATTTCAATTTTTTAGAAGTAGCAGGTCCACCCGTACGCCATCAGACAATCAAAATTTGGTAAAAACGAAGATAAAAATTTATTTCTTCCAAATTTATCAATTCTAATCATCTGAAAATTACCAGAGTTCTAGTAGGGACTGAACCCTACAAAATCCTGAAGAATAGAGAATTTTATTTCAATTTTTTAGAAGTAGCAGGTCCACCCGTACGCCATCAGACAATCAAAATTTGGTAAAAACGAAGATAAAAATTTATTTCTTCCAAATTTATCAATTCTAATCATCTGAAAATTACCAGAGTTCTAGTAGGGACTGAACCCTACAAAATCCTGAAGAATAGAGAATTTTATTTCAATTTTTTAGAAGTAGCACCATCACCCGTACGCCATCAGACAATCAAAATTTGGTAAAAACGAAGATAAAAATTTATTTCTTCCAAATTTATCAATTCTAATCATCTGAAAATTACCAGAGTTCTAGTAGGGACTGAACCTAAAAAATCCTGAAGAATAGAGAATTTTATTTCAATTTTTTAGAAGTAGCAGGTCCACCCGTACGCCATCAGACAATCAAAATTTGGTAAAAACGAAGATAAAAATTTATTTCTTCCAAATTTATCAATTCTAATCATCTGAAAATTACCAGAGTTCTAGTAGGGACTGAAACCTAAAAAATCCTGAAGAATAGAGAATTTTATTTCAATTTTTTAGAAGTAGCACCATCACCCGTACGCCATCAGACAATCAAAATTTGGTAAAAACGAAGATAAAAATTTATTTCTTCCAAATTTATCAATTCTAATCATCTGAAAATTACCAGAGTTCTAGTAGGGACTGAACCCTACAAAATCCTGAAGAATAGAGAATTTTATTTCAATTTTTTAGAAGTAGCACCATCACCCGTACGCCATCAGACAATCAAAATTTGGTAAAAACGAAGATAAAAATTTATTTCTTCCAAATTTATCAATTCTAATCATCTGAAAATTACCAGAGTTCTAGTAGGGACTGAACCCTACAAAATCCTGAAGAATAGAGAATTTTATTTCAATTTTTTAGAAGTAGCACCATCACCCGTACGCCATCAGACAATCAAAATTTGGTAAAAACGAAGATAAAAATTTATTTCTTCCAAATTTATCAATTCTAATCATCTGAAAATTACCAGAGTTCTAGTAGGGACTGAACCCTACAAAATCCTGAAGAATAGAGAATTTTATTTCAATTTTTTAGAAGTAGCAGGTCCACCCGTACGCCATCAGACAATCAAAATTTGGTAAAAACGAAGATAAAAATTTATTTCTTCCAAATTTATCAATTCTAATCATCTGAAAATTACCAGAGTTCTAGTAGGGACTGAACCCTACAAAATCCTGAAGAATAGAGAATTTTATTTCAATTTTTTAGTAGTAGCACCATCACCCGTACGCCATCAGACAATCAAAATTTGGTAAAAACGAAGATAAAAATTTATTTCTTCCAAATTTATCAATTCTAATCATCTAAAAATTACCAGAGTTCTAGTAGGGACTGAACCCTAAAAAATCCTGAAGAATAGAGAATTTTATTTCAATTTTTTAGAAGTAGCACCATCACCCGTACGCCATCAGACAATCAAAATTTGGTAAAAACGAAGATAAAAATTTATTTCTTCCAAATTTATCAATTCTAATCATCTGAAAATTACCAGAGTTCTAGTAGGGACTGAACCCTACAAAATCCTGAAGAATAGAGAATTTTATTTCAATTTTTTAGAAGTAGCAGGTCCACCCGTACGCCATCAGACAATCAAAATTTGGTAAAAAACGAAGATAAAAATTTATTTCTTCCAAATTTATCAATTCTAATCATCTGAAAATTACCAGAGTTCTAGTAGGGACTGAACCCTACAAAATCCTGAAGAATAGAGAATTTTATTTCAATTTTTTAGTAGTAGCACCACCCGTACGCCATCAGACAATCAAAATTTGGTAAAAACGAAGATAAAAATTTATTTCTTCCAAATTTATCAATTCTAATCATCTGAAAATTACCAGAGTTCTAGTAGGGACTGAACCCTACAAAATCCTGAAGAATAGAGAATTTTATTTCAATTTTTTAGAAGTAGCAGGTCCACCCGTACGCCATCAGACAATCAAAATTTGGTAAAAACGAAGATAAAAATTTATTTCTTCCAAATTTATCAATTCTAATCATCTGAAAATTACCAGAGTTCTAGTAGGGACTGAACCCTACAAAATCCTGAAGAATAGAGAATTTTATTTCAATTTTTTAGAAGTAGCAGGTCCACCCGTACGCCATCAGACAATCAAAATTTGGTAAAAACGAAGATAAAAATTTATTTCTTCCAAATTTATCAATTCTAATCATCTGAAAATTACCAGAGTTCTAGTAGGGACTGAACCCTACAAAATCCTGAAGAATAGAGAATTTTATTTCAATTTTTTAGAAGTAGCAGGTCCACCCGTACGCCATCAGACAATCAAAATTTGGTAAAAACGAAGATAAAAATTTATTTCTTCCAAATTTATCAATTCTAATCATCTGAAAATTACCAGAGTTCTAGTAGGGACTGAACCCTACAAAATCCTGAAGAATAGAGAATTTTATTTCAATTTTTTAGAAGTAGCAGGTCCACCCGTACGCCATCAGACAATCAAAATTTGGTAAAAACGAAGATAAAAATTTATTTCTTCCAAATTTATCAATTCTAATCATCTGAAAATTACCAGAGTTCTAGTAGGGACTGAACCCTACAAAATCCTGAAGAATAGAGAATTTTATTTCAATTTTTTAGAAGTAGCAGGTCCACCCGTACGCCATCAGACAATCAAAATTTGGTAAAAACGAAGATAAAAATTTATTTCTTCCAAATTTATCAATTCTAATCATCTGAAAATTACCAGAGTTCTAGTAGGGACTGAAACCTACAAAATCCTGAAGAATAGAGAATTTTATTTCAATTTTTTAGTAGTAGCACCATCACCCGTACGCCATCAGACAATCAAAATTTGGTAAAAACGAAGATAAAAATTTATTTCTTCCAAATTTATCAATTCTAATCATCTAAAAATTACCAGAGTTCTAGTAGGGACTGAAACCTACAAAATCCTGAAGAATAGAGAATTTTATTTCAATTTTTTAGAAGTAGCAGGTCCACCCGTACGCCATCAGACAATCAAAATTTGGTAAAAACGAAGATAAAAATTTATTTCTTCCAAATTTATCAATTCTAATCATCTGAAAATTACCAGAGTTCTAGTAGGGACTGAACCCTACAAAATCCTGAAGAATAGAGAATTTTATTTCAATTTTTTAGAAGTAGCAGGTCCACCCGTACGCCATCAGACAATCAAAATTTGGTAAAAACGAAGATAAAAATTTATTTCTTCCAAATTTATCAATTCTAATCATCTGAAAATTACCAGAGTTCTAGTAGGGACTGAAACCTACAAAATCCTGAAGAATAGAGAATTTTATTTCAATTTTTTAGAAGTAGCACCATCACCCGTACGCCATCAGACAATCAAAATTTGGTAAAAACGAAGATAAAAATTTATTTCTTCCAAATTTATCAATTCTAATCATCTGAAAATTACCAGAGTTCTAGTAGGGACTGAACCCTACAAAATCCTGAAGAATAGAGAATTTTATTTCAATTTTTTAGAAGTAGCAGGTCCACCCGTACGCCATCAGACAATCAAAATTTGGTAAAAACGAAGATAAAAATTTATTTCTTCCAAATTTATCAATTCTAATCATCTGAAAATTACCAGAGTTCTAGTAGGGACTGAACCCTACAAAATCCTGAAGAATAGAGAATTTTATTTCAATTTTTTTAGAAGTAGCACCATCACCCGTACGCCATCAGACAATCAAAATTTGGTAAAAACGAAGATAAAAATTTATTTCTTCCAAATTTATCAATTCTAATCATCTGAAAATTACCAGAGTTCTAGTAGGGACTGAAACCTACAAAATCCTGAAGAATAGAGAATTTTATTTCAATTTTTTAGAAGTAGCACCATCACCCGTACGCCATCAGACAATCAAAATTTGGTAAAAACGAAGATAAAAATTTATTTCTTCCAAATTTATCAATTCTAATCATCTAAAAATTACCAGAGTTCTAGTAGGGACTGAACCCTACAAAATCCTGAAGAATAGAGAATTTTATTTCAATTTTTTAGAAGTAGCAGGTCCACCCGTACGCCATCAGACAATCAAAATTTGGTAAAAACGAAGATAAAAATTTATTTCTTCCAAATTTATCAATTCTAATCATCTGAAAATTACCAGAGTTCTAGTAGGGACTGAACCCTACAAAATCCTGAAGAATAGAGAATTTTATTTCAATTTTTTAGAAGTAGCACCATCACCCGTACGCCATCAGACAATCAAAATTTGGTAAAAACGAAGATAAAAATTTATTTCTTCCAAATTTATCAATTCTAATCATCTGAAAATTACCAGAGTTCTAGTAGGGACTGAACCCTAAAAAATCCTGAAGAATAGAGAATTTTATTTCAATTTTTTAGAAGTAGCAGGTCCACCCGTACGCCATCAGACAATCAAAATTTGGTAAAAACGAAGATAAAAATTTATTTCTTCCAAATTTATCAATTCTAATCATCTGAAAATTACCAGAGTTCTAGTAGGGACTGAACCCTAAAAAATCCTGAAGAATAGAGAATTTTATTTCAATTTTTTAGAAGTAGCACCATCACCCGTACGCCATCAGACAATCAAAATTTGGTAAAAACGAAGATAAAAATTTATTTCTTCCAAATTTATCAATTCTAATCATCTGAAAATTACCAGAGTTCTAGTAGGGACTGAACCCTACAAAATCCTGAAGAATAGAGAATTTTATTTCAATTTTTTAGAAGTAGCACCATCACCCGTACGCCATCAGACAATCAAAATTTGGTAAAAACGAAGATAAAAATTTATTTCTTCCAAATTTATCAATTCTAATCATCTGAAAATTACCAGAGTTCTAGTAGGGACTGAACCCTACAAAATCCTGAAGAATAGAGAATTTTATTTCAATTTTTTAGAAGTAGCAGGTCCACCCGTACGCCATCAGACAATCAAAATTTGGTAAAAACGAAGATAAAAATTTATTTCTTCCAAATTTATCAATTCTAATCATCTGAAAATTACCAGAGTTCTAGTAGGGACTGAACCCTACAAAATCCTGAAGAATAGAGAATTTTATTTCAATTTTTTAGAAGTAGCAGGTCCACCCGTACGCCATCAGACAATCAAAATTTGGTAAAAACGAAGATAAAAATTTATTTCTTCCAAATTTATCAATTCTAATCATCTGAAAATTACCAGAGTTCTAGTAGGGACTGAACCCTACAAAATCCTGAAGAATAGAGAATTTTATTTCAATTTTTTAGAAGTAGCAGGTCCACCCGTACGCCATCAGACAATCAAAATTTGGTAAAAACGAAGATAAAAATTTATTTCTTCCAAATTTATCAATTCTAATCATCTGAAAATTACCAGAGTTCTAGTAGGGACTGAACCCTACAAAATCCTGAAGAATAGAGAATTTTATTTCAATTTTTTAGAAGTAGCACCATCACCCGTACGCCATCAGACAATCAAAATTTGGTAAAAACGAAGATAAAAATTTATTTCTTCCAAATTTATCAATTCTAATCGTCTGAAAATTACCAGAGTTCTAGTAGGGACTGAACCCTACAAAATCCTGAAGAATAGAGAATTTTATTTCAATTTTTTAGAAGTAGCAGGTCCACCCGTACGCCATCAGACAATCAAAATTTGGTAAAAACGAAGATAAAAATTTATTTCTTCCAAATTTATCAATTCTAATCATCTGAAAATTACCAGAGTTCTAGTAGGGACTGAACCCTACAAAATCCTGAAGAATAGAGAATTTTATTTCAATTTTTTAGAAGTAGCACCATCACCCGTACGCCATCAGACAATCAAAATTTGGTAAAAACGAAGATAAAAATTTATTTCTTCCAAATTTATCAATTCTAATCATCTGAAAATTACCAGAGTTCTAGTAGGGACTGAACCCTACAAAATCCTGAAGAATAGAGAATTTTATTTCAATTTTTTAGAAGTAGCAGGTCCACCCGTACGCCATCAGACAATCAAAATTTGGTAAAAACGAAGATAAAAATTTATTTCTTCCAAATTTATCAATTCTAATCATCTGAAAATTACCAGAGTTCTAGTAGGGACTGAACCCTACAAAATCCTGAAGAATAGAGAATTTTATTTCAATTTTTTAGAAGTAGCACCATCACCCGTACGCCATCAGACAATCAAAATTTGGTAAAAACGAAGATAAAAATTTATTTCTTCCAAATTTATCAATTCTAATCATCTGAAAATTACCAGAGTTCTAGTAGGGACTGAACCCTAAAAAATCCTGAAGAATAGAGAATTTTATTTCAATTTTTTAGAAGTAGCAGGTCCACCCGTACGCCATCAGACAATCAAAATTTGGTAAAAACGAAGATAAAAATTTATTTCTTCCAAATTTATCAATTCTAATCATCTGAAAATTACCAGAGTTCTAGTAGGGACTGAACCCTACAAAATCCTGAAGAATAGAGAATTTTATTTCAATTTTTTAGAAGTAGCACCATCACCCGTACGCCATCAGACAATCAAAATTTGGTAAAAACGAAGATAAAAATTTATTTCTTCCAAATTTATCAATTCTAATCATCTGAAAATTACCAGAGTTCTAGTAGGGACTGAACCCTACAAAATCCTGAAGAATAGAGAATTTTATTTCAATTTTTTAGTAGTAGCACCATCACCCGTACGCCATCAGACAATCAAAATTTGGTAAAAACGAAGATAAAAATTTATTTCTTCCAAATTTATCAATTCTAATCATCTGAAAATTACCAGAGTTCTAGTAGGGACTGAACCCTACAAAATCCTGAAGAATAGAGAATTTTATTTCAATTTTTTAGAAGTAGCAGGTCCACCCGTACGCCATCAGACAATCAAAATTTGGTAAAAACGAAGATAAAAATTTATTTCTTCCAAATTTATCAATTCTAATCATCTGAAAATTACCAGAGTTCTAGTAGGGACTGAACCCTACAAAATCCTGAAGAATAGAGAATTTTATTTCAATTTTTTAGAAGTAGCACCATCACCCGTACGCCATCAGACAATCAAAATTTGGTAAAAACGAAGATAAAAATTTATTTCTTCCAAATTTATCAATTCTAATCATCTGAAAATTACCAGAGTTCTAGTAGGGACTGAACCCTACAAAATCCTGAAGAATAGAGAATTTTATTTCAATTTTTTAGAAGTAGCAGGTCCACCCGTACGCCATCAGACAATCAAAATTTGGTAAAAACGAAGATAAAAATTTATTTCTTCCAAATTTATCAATTCTAATCATCTGAAAATTACCAGAGTTCTAGTAGGGACTGAACCCTACAAAATCCTGAAGAATAGAGAATTTTATTTCAATTTTTTAGAAGTAGCACCATCACCGTACGCCATCAGACAATCAAAATTTGGTAAAAACGAAGATAAAAAATTTATTTCTTCCAAATTTATCAATTCTAATCATCTGAAAATTACCAGAGTTCTAGTAGGGACTGAAACCTACAAAATCCTGAAGAATAGAGAATTTTATTTCAATTTTTTAGTAGTAGCACCATCACCCGTACGCCATCAGACAATCAAAATTTGGTAAAAACGAAGATAAAAATTTATTTCTTCCAAATTTATCAATTCTAATCATCTGAAAATTACCAGAGTTCTAGTAGGGACTGAACCCTACAAAATCCTGAAGAATAGAGAATTTTATTTCAATTTTTTAGAAGTAGCAGGTCCACCCGTACGCCATCAGACAATCAAAATTTGGTAAAAACGAAGATAAAAATTTATTTCTTCCAAATTTATCAATTCTAATCATCTGAAAATTACCAGAGTTCTAGTAGGGACTGAACCCTACAAAATCCTGAAGAATAGAGAATTTTATTTCAATTTTTTAGTAGTAGCACCATCACCCGTACGCCATCAGACAATCAAAATTTGGTAAAAACGAAGATAAAAATTTATTTCTTCCAAATTTATCAATTCTAATCATCTGAAAATTACCAGAGTTCTAGTAGGGACTGAACCCTACAAAATCCTGAAGAATAGAGAATTTTATTTCAATTTTTTAGAAGTAGCAGGTCCACCCGTACGCCATCAGACAATCAAAATTTGGTAAAAACGAAGATAAAAATTTATTTCTTCCAAATTTATCAATTCTAATCATCTGAAAATTACCAGAGTTCTAGTAGGGACTGAACCCTACAAAATCCTGAAGAATAGAGAATTTTATTTCAATTTTTTAGAAGTAGCAGGTCCATCACCCGTACGCCATCAGACAATCAAAATTTGGTAAAAAACGAAGATAAAAATTTATTTCTTCCAAATTTATCAATTCTAATCACCTGAAAATTACCAGAGTTCTAGTAGGGACTGAACCCTACAAAATCCTGAAGAATAGAGAATTTTATTTCAATTTTTTAGAAGTAGCAGGTCCACCCGTACGCCATCAGACAATCAAAATTTGGTAAAAACGAAGATAAAAATTTATTTCTTCCAAATTTATCAATTCTAATCATCTGAAAATTACCAGAGTTCTAGTAGGGACTGAAACCTACAAAATCCTGAAGAATAGAGAATTTTATTTCAATTTTTTAGAAGTAGCAGGTCCACCCGAACGCCATCAGACAATCAAAATTTGGTAAAAACGAAGATAAAAATTTATTTCTTCCAAATTTATCAATTCTAATCATCTAAAAATTACCAGAGTTCTAGTAGGGACTGAACCTACAAAATCCTGAAGAATAGAGAATTTTATTTCAATTTTTTAGTAGTAGCAGGTCCACCCGTACGCCATCAGACAATCAAAATTTGGTAAAAACGAAGATAAAAATTTATTTCTTCCAAATTTATCAATTCTAATCATCTGAAAATTACCAGAGTTCTAGTAGGGACTGAACCCTACAAAATCCTGAAGAATAGAGAATTTTATTTCAATTTTTTAGAAGTAGCAGGTCCACCCGTACGCCATCAGACAATCAAAATTTGGTAAAAACGAAGATAAAAATTTATTTCTTCCAAATTTATCAATTCTAATCATCTGAAAATTACCAGAGTTCTAGTAGGGACTGAACCCTACAAAATCCTGAAGAATAGAGAATTTTATTTCAATTTTTTAGAAGTAGCACCATCACCCGTACGCCATCAGACAATCAAAATTTGGTAAAAACGAAGATAAAAATTTATTTCTTCCAAATTTATCAATTCTAATCATCTGAAAATTACCAGAGTTCTAGTAGGGACTGAACCCTACAAAATCCTGAAGAATAGAGAATTTTATTTCAATTTTTTAGAAGTAGCAGGTCCACCCGTACGCCATCAGACAATCAAAATTTGGTAAAAACGAAGATAAAAATTTATTTCTTCCAAATTTATCAATTCTAATCATCTAAAAATTACCAGAGTTCTAGTAGGGACTGAACCCTAAAAAATCCTGAAGAATAGAGAATTTTATTTCAATTTTTTAGTAGTAGACCATCACCCGTACGCCATCAGACAATCAAAATTTGGTAAAAACGAAGATAAAAATTTATTTCTTCAAATTTATCAATTCTAATCATCTGAAAATTACCAGAGTTCTAGTAGGGACTGAACCCTAAAAAATCCTGAAGAATAGAGAATTTTATTTCAATTTTTTTAGAAGTAGCAGGTCCACCCGTACGCCATCAGACAATCAAAATTTGGTAAAAACGAAGATAAAAATTTATTTCTTCCAAATTTTATCAATTCTAATCATCTGAAAATTACCAGAGTTCTAGTAGGGACTGAAACCTACAAAATCCTGAAGAATAGAGAATTTTATTTCAATTTTTTAGAAGTAGCACCATCACCCGTACGCCATCAGACAATCAAAATTTGGTAAAAACGAAGATAAAAATTTATTTCTTCCAAATTTATCAATTCTAATCATCTGAAAATTACCAGAGTTCTAGTAGGGACTGAACCTACAAAATCCTGAAGAATAGAGAATTTTATTTCAATTTTTTAGAAGTAGCAGGTCCACCCGTACGCCATCAGACAATCAAAATTTGGTAAAAACGAAGATAAAAATTTATTTCTTCCAAATTTATCAATTCTAATCATCTGAAAATTACCAGAGTTCTAGTAGGGACTGATACCTACAAAATCCTGAAGAATAGAGAATTTTATTTCAATTTTTTAGAAGTAGCAGGTCCACCCGTACGCCATCAGACAATCAAAATTTGGTAAAAACGAAGATAAAAATTTATTTCTTCCAAATTTATCAATTCTAATCATCTGAAAATTACCAGAGTTCTAGTAGGGACTGAAACCTAAAAAAATCCTAAAGAATAGAGAAATTTTATTCAATTTTTTTAGTAGTAGCACCATCACCCCGTACGCCATCAGACAATCAAATTTGGTAAAAAACGAAGATAAAAAAATTTTATTTCTTCCAAATTTATCAATTCTAATCATCTGAAAATTACCAGAGTTCTAGTAGGGACTGAACCCTACAAAATCCTGAAGAATAGAGAATTTTTATTTCAATTTTTTAGAAGTAGCAGGTCCACCCGTACGCCATCAGACAATCAAAATTTGGTAAAAACGAAGATAAAATTTTATTTCTTCCAAATTTATCAATTCTAATCGTCTAAAAATTACCAGAGTTCTAGTAGTGACTGAAACCTAAAAAATCCTGAAGAATAGAGAATTTTTATTTCAATTTTTTAGTAGTAGCACCATCACCCGTACGCCATCAGACAATCAAAATTTGGTAATAAAAAAACGAAGATAAATAAAATTTATTTCCTTTCAAATTTATCAATTCTAATCATCTAAAAAATTTACCAGAGTTCTAGTAGGGACTGAAACCCTAAAAAATCCTGAAGAATAGAGAATTTTATTTCAATTTTTTAGTAAGTAGCACCATCACCCGTACGCCATCAGACAATCAAAATTTGGTAAAAAACGAAGATTAAAAATTTATTTCTTCCAAATTTATCAATTCTAATCATCTGAAAATTACCAGAGTTCTAGTAGCGACTGAACCCTAATCAAAATCCTGAAGAATAGAGAATTTTATTTCAATTTTTTAGTAGTAGCAGGTCCACCCGTACGCCATCAGACAATCAAAATTTGGTAAAAACGAAGATAAAAATTTATTTCTTCCAAATTTTATCAATTTCTAATCATCTGAAAATTACCAGAGTAGTTCTAGTAGGGACCGGAACCCTAACAAAAATCCTTGAAGAATAGAGAATTTTATTTCAATTTTTTAGAATAAGTAGCAGGGTCCATCACCCGTACGCCATCAGACAATCAAAATTTGGTAAGAAACGAAGATAAAAATTTATTTCTTTTCCAAATTTATCAATTCTAATAGTCTGAAAATTACCAGAGTTCTAGTAGGGAACTGAAACCTACAAAATCCTGAAGAATAGAGAATTTTATTTCAAATTTTTTTAGAAGTAGCAGGTCACCCGTACGCCATCAGACAAATCAAAATTTGGTAAAAACGAAGATAAAAATTTATTTTCTTCCAAATTTATCAATTCTAATCATCTGAAAAATTACCAGAGTTCTAGTAGGGACTGAACCCTACAAAATCCTGAAGAATAGAAGAATTTTATTTCAATTTTTTTAGAGAAGTAAGCAGGTCCACCCGTACGCCATCAGACAATCAAAGATTTGGTAAAAACGAAGATAAAAATTTATTTCTTCCAAATTTATCAATTCTAATCGTCTGAAAATTACCAGAGTTCTAGTAGGGACTGAACCCTACAAAATCCTGCCTGAAGAATAGAGAATTTTATTTCAAATTTATTTAGAAGGAGCTGTCCACCAGTATCGCCATCAGACATATCAAAATTTGGTAAAAACGAAGATAAAAATTTATTATCTTCCAAATTTATCAATTCTAATCGTCTAAAAATTACCAGAGTTCTAGTAAGTGGACTGAAACCAAAAAAATCCTAAAGAATAGAGAATTTTATTTCAATTTTTTAGTAGTAGCACCCATCCACCCGTACGCCATCAGACAATCAAAAATTTTGGTAACTAAACCGAAGATAAAAAATTTATTTCTTTCAAAATTTATCAATTCTAATGCGTCTAAAAATTACCAAAGTTCCTAGTAGGGACTGAACCCTAAAAAATCCTAAAGAATAGAGAATTTTATGTCAATTTTTTTAGTAGTAGCATCCACCCGTACGCCATCAGACAATCAAACAGTTGGTAAAAACCGAAGATAAAAATTTATTTCTTCCAAATTTAATCAAATTCTAATCATCTGAAAATTACCAGAGTTCTAGTAGGGACTGAAACCTAAAAAATCCTGAAGTAATATAGAATTTTTTATTTCAATTTTTTAGATGTAGCACCAATCCACCCTGTACGCCATCAGACCAATCAAAATTTGGTAAAAACGAAGAAAAAAAATTTATTTCTTCCAAAATTAATCAATTCTAATTATCTGGAAAATTACCAGAGTTCTAGTAGGGACGTGCACCCTACAAAATCCTGAAGGAAAAAGAATTTTTAAAGTTTCAATTTTTTAGAAGTAGCAGGTCCACTTCCCTACGCGCTCAGACAATCAAAATTGGGGTAAAAACGGAAGAGATAAGATTTATTTTTTCTCAAATTTTATCCAATTCTAATCACCTTAAAAATTACCAGAGTACTAGTAGGGAACTGAAACCTTACAAAAATCCCAGAAGAATAGAGAATTTTATTTCAATATTTTTTAGAAGTAGCAGGTCCACCCGTACGCCATCAGACCAATCAAAATTAGGTACAAAAGAAGAATAAAAATTTATTTCTTCCAAATTATTATCAATTTCAAATCAACATGAAAATTACCAGAGTTTCTAGTAGGGACTGAACCCTACAAAATCCTGTAAGAATATAGAATTTTATTGTCACGCATTTTTTAGTAGTAGCACCATCACCCTTCAACGCCATCAGACAATCCAAAAATTTGAGTAAAAACGAAGATAAAACACTTTTATTTCTCTCCAAGTTTTATCAATTCTTAATATCTGAAACTTACTCAGAGTTCTAGTAGTTGGACTAAACCCTTCAAAATCCTCGAAGAATAGAGTATTTTTCTCCTTTCAATTTTTTAAGAAGTAGCAGGGTCCACCCGTACGCCATCAGACAATCAAAATTCCTTGAGTAAAAACGGAAGATAAAAATTTATCTTCTTCCAAACTTTATCAATTCTAATTACCTGAAAATATTACCAGTATCTAGTAGGGACCTGAACCCTACAAAATCCTGAATGCATAGAGAAATTTTTAATTTCAATTTTTAGATGTACAATGTCCCACTTCACCCGTTACGCAATCCAGACAATCAAAATTTGCGGTAAAAAACTAAGATAGAAAATTTATTTCATCCCCAAAATTAATCAAATTCTAATTCATTTGAAAATTACCTGAGTTCCTAGTAGGGATACTGAAACCTACCAAAACGCCTGAAGAATAGAGAATTTTATTTCCACATTATATTAAAAGTAGCAGGTAGCAGTCCACCCAGTACGCCATCGAGACATAATCAAAATTCTCCTGGTAGCTAAAAACGAAGATTATATAAAACATGTATTTTCTTTTCTTCCAAATTTATCACTTCTAATCATCTGAAAAATTTACCAAGTTCTAGTAGGGACTGAAACCCAAAAAAATCCCTAATAGAATCAGAGCAATTTTTATTTCAAGTTTTTTTTAGAAGTAGCAAGTCCACCCGTTCGCCATCCAGAAAATCTAAATTGGGTAAAAACGAAGATAATAAATTTAATTTCTTCCAAATTTATCAATTCTAATCATCCTGAAAATTACTAGACAGTTCTAGTAGGGACCTGAACACTACAAAAGCGCTGAAGAATAGAATCAGAAATTTTATTTCAATTTTTTAGAAGTAGTACAGTAACCCAAACTCCGTACCCCATCAGAAAATCAAAAATTAGGTAAAAAACGAAGATAAAAATTTATTACTTTCAATTTTATAAATTCGATATCGTCTGAAAATTTACCAGAGTTTCTAGTAGGGACTAAACCCTCCAAAATCCTGAAGAAATAGAGGAATTTTATTTCAATATTTTTTTAGATGTTAGCACGGTCCACCCCCTACGCCATCAGACAATCAAAATTTGGTAAAAACGAAGATAAAAACTTCCTATTCCTATCCAAATTTATCAATTTCCTATATCAGCTGTAAATTAACCAGATTTCTAGTAGGGGACTAAACCCGAAAAAAAATCCAGAAGTAATAGAGAAATTTATTTCAATTTTTTAGATGTCGCCAGGTCCATCACCCGTTACGCCATCAGACAATCAAAATTTGGTAAAAAAACGAAGATAAAAATTCTATTTCTTTCTCAAAATTTATATCAATTCTAATCGTCCTAAAAGATTACCAGAGTTCTCGTAGGACGGACTCCACCTCTACCCTAAAAAATCCTGAAGATTAGAGGAATTTATTTCCATTGTTCTAGAAAGTAGCAGATCATCCCGTCAGCTTCGATCAAATAATTCACAAATGTGGTAAAAACGAAGATAATAAAAATTTAATTTTCTTTAAAATTTATGTAATTCTAATTACCTGAAAATTAACCACAGAGTTCTAGTAGGTGACTAATCACTTACATTCAATCCTGAAGAATAGAGAATGTTATTCCTCACATTTTCTTAGATGTAGCAGCGTCCATCCCTGGGGTACGCCATCAGACAATCAAAATTTGGTAAATAACGAAGATAAAAATTTAGTTCATTCCAAATTTAATCATATTCTAATCATCTGAAAATTACCAGAGTTCTAGTAGGGACTGAA